>CM021101.1:274006401-274092684 GCA_007115665.2 Sequoiadendron giganteum
CCAACACACTTTTCCCACCCTCTTGAGGGGTGAAGTTTAACCAATCCTTATTTTCATAGAACTTGTCCAACCTACAATATATCCTTTGTCCACCTTGTTGTGCATTGCACCAAGTGAACCAAACGGCCTTATTTTGTGCTTTCTTCCCTTCTAGGGGGTCTAAGAGGTTAAGTTTAGTATTTAGCCTTGACCAAAAGTGTCTTTCACTTCCTTTCCAATCTAGGTCTAGACCACACCTTTTATCTTCCATAGCTTCCACCATGTTGAAGTCACCCCCTAGGATCCAAGGGATGTCAAGTAGTTTCACCAACCATTTCCAAAGCTTAGTGTGATCTCTATAGTCATTTGAGGAATAAATTGAGCATATTCCAAATCTAGCACTATCCTTTTCCAAAGTATCCCAAACAACCCTATTACATGGGGAGGTGCATGGCCCCGTAAGATATTGGTTCGAAATATTGTCCAAGAGAATAGATGCTCCACCCTTACCCCTATCATGTTTGGTGACTAGGAAGGAGGAGTTGTTCCAAATGAATCTTAGGTTTTTCTCCAAGGTAGAGCCAAAGGCCTTGATTTCCTAGAGCAACACAAAATCCTTATTCTTTTCTAGGTTGAGAAATCTCCTTACCATGTATTTTCTATCTGGGGATTCCAAACCCCTCACATTCCATGAAGTGTAGTTAAGATTCATTACTTGTAGCATTCACCATGGTCTCTTTTTCATTCCTAAATAGCTCAAAGTATTTAGGAGTTTGTTCATCATATTCTAACCTTTTGGTGTTAGGTGCAAGGAGAAATAAACTTGTTTTTTTCCTTTTATTATTGTTTAACCTGAGGCTAGCTCCATTGAGTTTGATGAAATAGCCCTTTTTTCTACCTGTCCTTTTTGGGGCTAGGGGAGGGTCATTATAGATCTCTTGTTTTCCAACATTGGATTGCTCCCTATCCAAACACATCCTTTGCCCTACTGCTTTAAAGGTGGCTCCCCCTTCCTTGCAGGAGGCCTTTTCCAAGGCTACTTCCATTTTCTTTCCTTGGTTGATTTTCTCGCTACTTATACATTCTAGAGAAACATCATTATTTTTAATTAGAGAGCTTAGTATATCTTCCATCTTTTTGAAACTATCTATAATATGGTTTGACTTCTGGTTCTCATTATCTCTTGCCAGATTGGAGCCCATTTCAACGTTCGCCAACAGGCTACTGGGTGCCCTCAGGGTGTTACTCCCCATTTGCACCCCACCCTCTGGCATAGGGTTACTTGAGGTTGAAACTTTCCCCTAGTTTGAGTTTAGGGCCAAACAAGTTTTAGTGCCCTGGGGGCATCCAAACCCCTATTGGATATTTTTAAATTTTGAAATAATCTCTCTTACCCCCAAAGAGTTTGTCGGAGCTTTAACCATTTGTTCTTCCAAATTGGTATTCATAGCAAGGCTTTCATTTTTTATTGATATCCAATAGCCTGAAATTCTTAAAATTATAAGTTTTAGTTTATGTTTTGCCTTTATCAGCTTGTTTACTTACTTCTATGTCCCTCTTTATTTTTTCCAGGGCTAATATAGTTTTTTATAAATTGACACTATAATTTAGTTACTGAAAAAATAATGAAAAATGAAGTCACATGAGATGTCAACCTTTATATAGTATTTTTTATTTTTTCTCCTTCAATTTTTTTGTGTATTTATAACTTGAAACTTTAGTGCATGGATTTTTTTTTTCAAATTTTGATAAATATATATTTTTAAATAAATATTAAAATGTGTGTATTAAAATATAGTTGTTTCCATCAGATGTCAACTTTCATATTATCTATTTATCTAAACTGGAAAAAAATTATACCCTCTTGATATAGATTCTTTTATCTAGTGCATCATATTTTTTCAAATTTTTTCAGTTAGTTTTATTATTTTTCCTTGTCATGGTAATCAACCTAATATTTTGTGCTAATAACCTACTTTTAGTAAAAAAAAATGAAAAATATAAATAATAATTGAATTATTAAAATATATATATTTTTGAAAATATGGATCTACAAAAGGGTATTTTTAGATTTAAAAAAAAATGTTATTTACATGAGTAGAAATTGTTAAAACATTGATTTTTTCAAATAAATCTACATTTTTTATCAATTGGCCTTAAAGTGGTGCTACATATGCATTTAGCGAATAATTTTAGTTGGAAAAGTTATGGATATATCTAACTTAACTAAAATGAATCTTACAAGATCATATGTTTGACCAAAACATATTTTTAGTTAGAAATACTTAAATTCACTTGTGCTGATAAGTTGGTTGAAATTGTGACACAAATTTGTACTTTTACCTTCCCAGTATAGCATATTTTCCATATTTTAGGACATTCAGACTCACCATTGTCAGATTCTTGTTTCCACCCAAAAACCCTAGTTTGGGACTAAATCACCCAGACCCGCATATGAATCGCACTGGGTATTAAACAACAAGATTTGAAGGTTTTGGAGCTTTTTCTAACCTCATAATTTTTCTAGGTGCACCTTTGTTCATTCTCAGTTTGTTATTCTGCATTTTAGTTTCATTTCCTAGGTCATTTAGTTAGGTTTTGCATAGTACTTTGCATGTCATTCACATATCTAGTCTTTCCAAGACCTAGCTTGGTGGTAAACCCTCTTATTGTCTTTAATCAAACCCTAGGAAAAACATATTGCAAGATATATTTCCCCCTTTCCACATTCAGATTGAGATCTCTAGGGTTTTCTTGAATGATATTTGGAGAACAATAACCATAGAGTGACATTTTTTTGATAAATCAACAAGAAACACAAAATATGGCTCCTAAAAACTTTGTGTTGAACGTAAATGATACTTTTTGTAATATTAAATCCATCATTGCCATGGTCATATGGTTTAGAGATAAAAAAAATTGAGAGAGCTAATTATGGATGTAGTCTACATGTAGTTATAGGTTTAGATGGAACACTTGTAGGTGTCATAAATTATGTGAACCATTTTTTCATATTTTGGTAATTTTTTGCACTTAGGTCTCTTCAGAGACTTTTCAAAATAGTGTAGCTTAGAACAATCAAGTGACATGAATAATGAAAAAAGGATTTCCCCAAAAATCACCCACCAAACCTAGACATGTTGGTGGAGTCAGTTTGGTCCCATAAGACAAACAATGCAAAATATGGCTCTTGGTAAGTTTTTTGCATTAGGTCTCTTAAGAGACTTTATTGGAAGCTCATAGTTTTAAAAAATCATAAAAGATGTAGTGAAAAAAAAATAATTTGGTGGTATTGACACACCCACCTCAACATGTTTTGCATTTGATTGGGTTCCATGACACAAAATGCAAAAAATGCATATTTACATATTTATAGTGCTCTCAACTAATACTTTTTGCAAGAAAGTATTCATTGTTGGAATGGTCAAATGATGTTGATTTGAATAGAATCAAGAAATGGTACTATAAAGGGACCCCATATCCACCTATAGGTTTGGAAGAGACATTTTTAGGTGCCACAAATTTTGAGAACTAGTTCACCATAGTTTGTTAATTTTTTGCGCTTAGGTCTCTTAAGAGACTTTGTCATAATAGTGTAGGGCCCAAAATGATCAAGTGATATGGGGAATAAATAAAGGCCTTCCCTAGGATTAAATCACCCACCTAAACATTTTTGTGCAATCATTTTTTACCCACAATACATGAAACATAAAATATGGCTCCTAACAAGTTTGTGTTGAACGTAAATAACACTTTTTGCAACATTCCACCAATCATTGACATAATCAAATGGTTTGGAGATAAAATAAAATTATTGAGATTATTATGGAGGGACCTACATGTAGTTTTAGGTTTAGATGGAATATTCATGTGTCATGGATTCTGAGAACCTGTTTGTCATAGTTTGACAATTTTTGCACTTAGGTCTCTTAAGAGACTTTGGTAGAATAATGTATCCTGAAATGATTGAGTGATTTGGGGAATGAAAAAAACCTTCTCTAGTATTTACCTACCCACTCAAATGTTTTTGTGTAATTATTTTTTCCCTACAATGCATAAAATGTAAAATATGACTCTTGGCAAGTTTATGTTGAATGCAAATGATGTATTTTTACAACATTTCATTTGTCACGCCATGATCAAATGGTTTGGAGATAAAAAATGAGAGAGGTTATTTTGGAGGGAGCCTATTTGCATATATAATTTTAGATGGAACATTCATATGTGCCATGAATTTTGAGAACCAATTCGTCATAGTTTGGCAATTCTTTGCTCTTAAGGCTCTTAAGCGACTACATCAAAATAGTGTACTCTAGAACAATCAGGTGAGTCAGGGAACAAACAGATGCATTCCCTAGCAATCACCCACCCACTCAGAGTATGTTGGTGCAATTTTTTTCCCCAAGATGTATGAAACACAAAATATGCTTCTTGCCATATTTACATTGCTCTTGATTGATACTTTTTGTAAGAATACATTCATTGTTGGCATGCTCAAATGGTGTTGAGTTGAAAAAAATAAAGAGATTCTAACATGGAGGGATATCATATCCACTTGTAGGTATAGATGAAACATTTCTAGGTTCCAGGAGATCTAACTACTACTCCATCATAGTTTGGTATTTTTTTCTCTTAGGCCTTTTAGGAGACTATCATATCTAAGTAATACTCCATCATAGTTTGGTAGTTTTTCTATTAGGCCTCTTAAGAAACTATGTCATAATAATATACTCTAGAATCATTAGGTGACCTGAGGAATGAATATATTCCTTCCCTAGCATTCACCTTCCCACCTATATGTTGTGGTGTAGTATTTTTTCCTTAGGATGCACAAAACACAAAATATGATTCTTGTCATATTCACATTACTCTCAACCAACAACTTTATAATTTTGCAATTTAGCAAATCTTGTTTCAACAATCATTTTTTTATTTTTTCTCTTTGGTTCTCCATTGTAATCATTCTATTATTTATGGACAACATTATGACACCTAGGTTAAGTTACTTCATCCCTCAAAAAACCTATATTTATTATTTTCTCATGGCTAGCGTAGGGCTATCCTATTTATAAATATTATAACAATCCTCTATATGGTTGTATAATAGTCATATTTACATTAAGTTTCTTATTTTATAGACATAATGAAACCTAATATCTAGATCTTGGTGTGTACTACCCTAGAAAACCAAAATATTTCTTTTTTCTAGAATGTATTTATAGGATTTTATGATCTTGCGGCTTGTTATGAATGTCCCACCATGACAATAGATTGTTATGTGGATTATGAAAACCCTACACTCATGAAAAATCTCCATTTTCATGAAGATATCCATGATTACCTATTTGAGTGATCTTCATAAACCTTAAGGTAACTTTTCAACCTTCTTTCATGGTGATTTCAAGAGTAATAGGGTTCCAAATTGCATGATAATAGTTGCATATGCTTGACATGTTTGAGTATGATAGTGGATAGTCCTAGACAAGTTTTTAGTAAACCCTTAAGGTATTTTATGAATGACGAAAGACCATCAAACCTAATACACTCTCATTGATATATTCTTATATACCAAATAAAACAAAATTTGGTCCTCTTTTCCAAATAATCACATGCTTCCTAGGAAAGCATGATAGTCTAAGGGGAGAGAGAGGGAGGGAGGGAGAGAGGTTTAGGTAGAGGTAGATGAAGGAAGGGAGGGAGGGACAAAGAGAGGGAGAGGGGAGATAGAGTTGTGTAGAGATGGAAGTAGGGAGGGATGGGGAGAGAGAGGTGAGATACAAAGTAGAGAGGGAATGGGGAGAGAGACAAAGAGAGAGAGAGAGGGGAGATAGAGAGAAATAGAGAGGGAATAAAGGATGGAGGAAATGTAGGGAGGGAGAGAGAGAGTAGAGAGGGATGAAGGGAGGGAGAGAGAAAGTGTGAGATAGAGAGAGGTAGATATTTAGGGAGAGAGATGCTTTTTCTTCACATAAAAATGAGTGTGTTATAACATGCTCATATCTGTTTGAAGAGAAATGTAGGGAAGGTGAGGGAAAGATCATTTTTTCTTCACAAGAATGTGAGTGTGTTAGAATGCCCTCAAATTATAGTTTGTGAGGATAAAAAATAGGATTGAAGGTAAAGAACAAGAAAGATAATGAAACACATGCACAATAGCTTCACTTAAAACCCTTCTTTATCCTTATGTGGAGCTAAAGTAGCATGATGATAGGGTTGATATGATGAATGATATAATGGATGGTATGAGGATATGATAATGGAAGGTTAGCTAGGCTATGGGAGAAATATAAAGAAATTATAACATAATAGTAGGATGAAAATAAATTGATAGAAACTTGGGTAGAATAACATGTGATTTTGTAAATTACATCTTATGCAATTTAACATTACATACGCCTTCCCTCTTAGATAAATTAAGATAATTATTCTCTTGGTCAATCCAAACTATCTTTTGCCACCTAGCATGCCTAGTTCCTTGACTGCTGAGTCTTATTTTCCCCTAGATTGATGCATGTCGAGAAGATTTCCACACACTAAGCTCGCATCCCAAGAAAATCCTTGATGATTTGGAAAAATTAAGATGCTACACCTACCACATTCTGACAGTGTAACACCTTTTCCAACTTGCAACCTCGTCAAGAATTGATCAGGTAGTTTTTTTAGACAAAACAATCCCTCTTTTTTTGGAATTCAATTCATTCAATCTTGATCTCTGGGAACTGCACACACAAATCTCTATCTTCTTCTCTCATTCTTTATCATTTTACAACACTTATTGAGCACTCACAACATTCTCCATATCTCTTTACACATATCTTTCAAAAAACTCTTCTACAACTTCCAAAGTAAACTCCATTGTTGTAAACATGAGCTTATCTTGTAAAAAGGTTGTTGCCATCTTGGATATTCTTATTACTTCTTCATTGCACCAGCAAGCCACTATACTTATATGCTTGCGAGTGGTAACTTTCCAAGATTTTACATCAAACATATTATCTCCATTTTTGTTAGCATATTATTCCCTTTTTCATTTTTTAAATTTATTTCCATTATCTTGTCTAAGGTTTTCTATGGAGGTGGAAACACCAATATGGGGGTTTGACTGAGGAAAAATCCTATACAACCACCCAAACCTTTCTCTTTGGTCTTGTGTGTGTAGGTGCAGGTGGAAGAACTGCTTGGAGAAACTTGAATTTCATCAAATATCTTCGGTGATAGACTAAACCTTTACTTGTTATTTTAATTTTGATTAAGTGTTGAGATTTGTTGTTGAAGTGATGTCATGTTTTATAAAATTTGGTTTATCACTTGATCATTAGATGACAAGTTTTGAGAGTTTGTTGAGTATGGTGAACTACAATGAGTGAACAATTAGCTACTATGTTGTATGTTTATGAAAGGTGATGACCATGGTGGTGTTAAGGGTGATGTTATAAAACTATAAGGATTCACATTAGGAAACCCAATTCTTGTGTTTATGTCATTGGTATATTATATGGTTGATGCTACAACTAGTGGTGTAAATGGGGAATAAAAGGCACAGTTATGGAGGAGGATACTTGCTTTCCTCCTTGGATATGAGAATTTTTAAATTATGCTTGAGCGCAACTATCTATCGTAGGGATATTAGCATCTATAATGTGAGCTAGATTACACAAAAAATTTATTCCTTGAGAATCATTTATCAACTTCCTAAGGCTATCCATAATATGCACTGTCTCTCCTACTAAAGATTCAGTACTTAAAAAATCTTGAATTCCTTCAAAATCCTTGTCCAACTATTTTAGATTATCTTCAAGAACATGGTAAATAGTGGTCTATAAGTCCACACAAATGTTATGTTGTGAGGTGGTCATGGCTAATGTGTGGTGAGGAATGGAATTTAAAATGGATTGGGTTGAAGCCATACCTTGTGTGAAAGAGTTAGAAGACTCATACATCGCAGTGGATGTAGTTACAACGCGAGAGGCCATAAGTCTAAAACTACATCTCACATGGGTATTAAAAATAGAACACTAGGTTGTGAAGCTCATATGAGTTTCAAAACATTTAGGTAATCCAAATCAGAAAAAATACAAAATCACAAAGCATAACCACACAAAAGACATAGAAAAAGACATGTGATCAAAACATGAACTAAATTTGACTGGTCTAGGGCGCAGTATGTCCTAGAATGACAAGGTTCTTTTAATAAACTCAAAGTTTGGATATGTTCTACAGTGTGCAAGTGTCCTATTTTTTGAATACTCAGGCCTAACGACAAATAATTTTCTAAAATTTAACAAAATTGCGATTTTGCACTGTGAAATATAATTATGCAAGCAATTTTCAAAATTCTCAAGGTCAACAAATGCAATTGGAAATACAATTTTGAGATTGTAGAATGCATAATTTGATTGATCCTAACTTGATAAATCTAGAAAATGGAAATCTTTTATGTTTTTGCAATAATAAAAATAAATTTTTTGGATTTTTTCACTATACACAAATGCCTAAAAGAATATTTTTGATCACTTTTAGATTTGATTTCAGAGCCAATGCAAGTTTATCAATGCAAACATGAACTAAACCTATGTTGAAATGACCAAATTTAACCCTAGATATAAAATGCAAAGCATTTTTCATGTTTTCAATGCTTTTTATGATGAATATGTAAGCCTAAATGATGAATGAAAACACCCTAAGATCTAATTTAAATTTTGATATGATATTTTCAGATTTTAGAGGTGCTAAATTTTAAAAACAAATTGGGTTCACCAAAATGTTCAATTGGGAAAATGATGAAGACCCCCTTCCCAATTATTTTGAATTAGATTAAACATGGCCTCAAGATCCACTTGGCTACAAGCATATTCAAGAGAGACATAATGGTGGATCAGAGATTTAATCCAATGTTTTTAATGTGATGTATGATGATTTATGGGTTGTTATGATAATTTTAATGCTTGTTAATTAATTAGTTTCTAGGATGCAAAGATCTAAGTATAAAAACAATGAAAGTGTAGTAGTTTGTTATGATTTTTGATAAATTGATTGCAAAAAGATGAAATTTAGATCCAAAAATACAGAGGGCGAATATAGAGGAACCTAAGATTTAAATCTGACACAAAATTAGTTGGTCTAGGGCATAGTATTCCCTAGATTGTCCTCTTATTTTTTAGGAACTAAAAACATAGGCCTGAGGTCCTTGATCGATAACTTCTATCTTCTAGGAGTTACTATTGAAACTTCATCTATTGATGAGAAAATGTAGATTATGTGACTTGAGAACTTGTAGAGTTAGAATGCATCAATGAACAAATAACTTTTAATCTTCCTTCAACTCCCTTTAGATCTGCAACTTGCATACACAAGAGGAGAGGAAGGGTTGTGTCATATAGGGGCTTGCCTAAATCAAACCCCCTGTTGGTATTTCTACCTCCACAATAAAATATTATGATAAAAGAGAATGTATCATTGGTTGGATAGAGGCTAATTAATAAACAAGGAATGAATTGACAATCTTACTACAAATCACCACTTAGATTTGATCTCCTTGATGGACTAAAGTCATACTCATCACCTTGAAGGATCAATTGTTTCCTGACTTGAATTTATTAAATCACCTACAAGTGTTAGTTCACATAAACAAAAATATATGAAAACATGAACAAAAACTCACATAACATATTGCATGATGCTTGAATGATGAAATGTTGCAATAATCTTGACAATTCTTCTCTTGAGTGCTTTTAGGCTATTCACTTTGCTCAAATATTTTTTGATCAAATAAAATTGCCAGTTCAAGTGTTAGGCTTTGTTGGTGTTTTAAAATTCCAGCTAGGCTTCATAATTCTCTAAGAGGTTGCCAACCTATATATTCAAGGATTCCAAAGTTAGTGGCCAACTGATGAGATTCAGTCAAAGACTGACATCTCCTTCACTTTAGGTTTTGTGAAACCAAGGAGGGTGTCCCTACTATGTGTTCATACAGTATTTCATGCCTCAAGAACACTTCAATACACAAAAATATTCCTATTAGTGCTAATAGATACCATCTACCAAGGTTTGGCAAACCACTGAATAGAGACAACTATCTAAATCTAGGAAAACAGATACAATGTGAGATTTGCATCTCAAGAGAGATAAAATTTGACTGTAAGATGTTCTAATTTTGAACCCACATGCTTAGGGTGACTGCTTTGAATTATTAAAGAAAAAACCCTGAATGAAAATAACCAATGCCTCATTCAATTGGGTAGGAGTCACAAGAGATATAACCCTAATATCAATGAACTATCCTTATAATGCCTTACACCATACAAATTTCCAACACTCAAAACAACACTCCTTACCACATCCTTAGCATATTACCACAAACCTATAATTCCATTTCAAGCATTTGATTAACTCATTAAGTTAAAGCAAGAAAATGAATCATACATTCAAATATACCATTGAAGATGAATGAAAAAACCCTTGATAATTTCATTCACAATATGTCATAACACACACAAGAGAGCAATTGTCTTAAATTTATAGATTTCTTTCGATATTAGTATTTACAAAAAGAATAGTACGCTTATCCCATGTACATACCCTACTTAGAATGATTTACTAGCTAAACCTTTAGAA
Source organism: Sequoiadendron giganteum (assembly GCA_007115665.2). Classification (NCBI taxonomy): domain Eukaryota; kingdom Viridiplantae; phylum Streptophyta; class Pinopsida; order Cupressales; family Cupressaceae; genus Sequoiadendron; species Sequoiadendron giganteum. The sequence goes on from CM021101.1 coordinate 274,016,995, forward strand.
TTATGCATTACATGCCTTCACTATACACCATCTAAATCATAGAACCCAAAAAATCTGACCTCAACAATGAGCCTTGAAATCTCCTTTATAGACCAAGAGAGCAACAAGCATTGGGCTCAATTGTTGATACATTTCAAACTAATTTCATTCTAACCAAATGAAATTTCAATAGAATTTCAAAATTCCCCATCATCAAATACAATCATACCATGAGCAGGGGAATCAAAATGGTTACAACCCTTGTAACCAGTTGACCAGAATAAATTTCCACTGCATCACTCCCACGCCCATCCATATTAGGCCCTAAAAAACAACAACAACATCATATCAAAATTGCACAACCCCGACAACTAGAATACCATCACGCACCAGGAACAACCACACGACCTCGATACAGGTGACCACTTCGAGTCCTTGCTTCAGTATGAAGCGAGAGAATCACCTTACCCTTGTTGAAATTAACACCAAAACCGGAAGCAACACATGGTGCTACCATGACAATAGAAGATGTCGTGAGGACCTCTTCATTCACACGAACCAATTCAGTCAGGGCCATGAGGTAACTATGGTAGTCTAAATCAGTGTCAAAACTTTCACCACAAGAGCCAACAAAGAGCTCAATAGGTGACTCGTATCATCTAGACCTCACCTCGACCTCAGCCTCTTCGCCACCCTCATCAGATTCTCTAATCTCTAGATAATCAACTACCTCAACTCGCGTAACCCATCCTTTGAGCCAAGGACTACTTCTGATAAGAGTAGGGAGGGACCCAACACCCTCATCAATGACTCCAGGAGCATGAGGAATAGTGCTCTATTGAATTAGTGTTACCTCTCACTGTGAACTTTTAGCCTTCATCCTTTTGCTTCTGCATAATGGTGAACTAGGAACAACTGACTTACCCATCCTACTCACAGGTTCAAAACTCTAAAATAACAACAATCACTTACAAACGAACACATAATCAAAAATGTAATGATGCTAATGAACAATTAGCAAGCATTTATCAAGCAAGCCAATGTAAAAACTATTAATACTCCAATTGCAGTACGAGCAAGTGAGCGATTAGTGGCTAACGTTGTCACCACTACAAATCTCCAAGCTTATGTAAAATTGTGTACAACCCAGCATGATTTCCAAGAGAAAACCACTTGCACGCATGGAAATCAGGATGAGATCCATCGAAAAACTTGTGCCATTAATGAATGTAATTTGTAGAGCGCAAATAGTAATCACATGGCTGGATCAAAATTTTGAATTCAAACCATCAATGCGATAAGGAGCTAGCATGTCGAATGACTCAAATCGAGTAAAACATCATTGAAAACCCACGTCACCATTTGGAAAACCCAATGGCCAATCACATACCTCATAGCTAGAGACATGCAAGCGAGCAGCAGGCCCCAACCAACCACTTTGTACCACAAATCCAGGCAACGTGTCACCAACTCACACACCTCGCGACACTTTCAAAAACATTAATTTGATCATGTGAGATTGGCGAGGGACAGTCATAATTAATCCCCATCATTAAAATTCTGGTAGATTAGGACCGGTCCCACCTCATCATACGTGACAAGTGGCAACATCTCGCACACCTCGCGGTAGTTTGGTGACGTCATCAAGAAACCCTGCGAGGTCTGCGAGGAACGGTCTAGATTCAAACTCGCCGATCCGATGGTCCACAAATCTGCACATGGAAAAAGTTATTCATAATAATGGGGCCGACTAGAAAAACAAGGGGGTGACCCTTGGAGCATGAAATGTCTAGACTAAAGTCTAAACATTGGAAAAATGCCCACCCATTTTTAGGCAAAATTTATATTAAACCCGAACATGGAGAAACCAACACGTTAGGTAAAGGGGCTGGTAATAGCATGACATAAAAGGCTCCACCAAATGACTTAAAAGACTGACAACCCATAGTGACAATTCAACACAAAATTATAACGCCAACGGTTTGTTTGATGAAAAAAAAGTTCTAAACAAGGCTAGCAAAACCCTAAACCCTAACATTAGACCCCCAACATGAAGGAAGAAACAAAGAAGCCCTAGAACTAGGCAAAATTTGTGACAAATTTTAAAAGTCCCATCAGTGGCTCCGACTAGGGATGTATGCCCCCTGTGGGCATAGTAAGAACCTAGATCTCTAGGGAGCAGACCAATCATTGAAATAGACAAGTGCCCTAAAACATGCTCCACTATGTTGCATTAGACTTACTTTACATCCAACTTGGTGGCCCTAGGCCCCCAAATAAGAAAAACTAGAGCTTACCCCTGTCAAAAACAAAATTCTTAATTATTTGGAGTAAATCTAGTCTACAAATATTGCCCTTAAGTTTCCACATGCCACTCCATTCATTAGTATGCCCCAAAGCATCATTATGCTTTTCGAAGTCATCATTATGCTTTCCAAAGTCATCATCCATTCCATCAATCTACAATCTACATCTAGACACTAACTACAATTCATGACCATCATGACATTTTCCTTTGGAAAATTTCTCATTATCATGAGTTAAGAGATAAAAAACTTCACAATCCATTTGACATTTGACATTCAAATCAGTGTGCATCTTAAAATGGAATCTCTCATAGAGAATCTATTGTGTATCATGCATCTCATACCCAAAAATGTTCAAAACAAAAGATGCATATTCTGTGAACTCCTCACCTGGATGGTTGCAACATAATCCTAGCTGCCAACATCTATGTTCAAGTATACTAGAACACTTCCCGATGTCATAGAAATGGGAGTCATAGGTCACATCTTCATCCAAGAAATTTGTGAATGCATTCATCTTAGGCTCGCAATACACTGTCTCTTATTATCCAAATCCATGTGAAATATGTCACTAACAGGCTCCAACAACCCAACATCAATAGGGGCAACAAAAATACAACTATGTGTACTGGCCTCCTCATGTTCAACGCCAACTGTTGTATGTGTTAATTTATAAGTGAAAATTTCAGCACAAGCTGAAAACTTTTCACCAGCAATATAACTGAAACTTCCCTCCTTCATCACACAAAAGATTACCTCAAGGGGTGATAACAAGTCCATCTCAATATGAGGGATATCAAACAAAAACAAATTATGCTCCAATGCATACTCATCCATACGAAATTGAATGTTATTGCCATTGTTCGGTCGTTCTATACATGAATCAAGAATTTCAGTAGTATCAACACAATCTGCAACATTGTTATCATGTGAAAACTCTTCATTGTCATTAATGGGTAATAATGTTGACTCGAGACCCATATAATTTCCATAATTCCCTGCTCAATCATTCCAAAATGAATTCCCTACTTCATCATACAACACCACATCATCCTCTTGATTTATTACAAACACATCCATCTCTGCTTCAAAATAGCATCAATACATTCATCAATGTGTTGGTCATTTTCAGTTATGTACTCAAGATCAAAGTATTGAACACACATCTTTTCTTCAAATTCCTCATCATTCACACAATAAACATGCTCCAGTGATATCAAACCTGGAGTACATTCTGGGTATTCATCACATGTAGTTTGTCCCCTCACTTGTAGATAAGTGACATCATGAGACTCTATATCATCACAATCTTTAGACAAGGAACATATCTCCACATCTCGAGAGATGCATTCACCACTTCCAAGACCATAATCATTAGTTTGTAACAATACCTCAGCAACACATTCATTGTAATCACTAATCATGTCAAGACATGGAAAATAAATTTGTGTCTTATTTCCTTCTTCATCACCCTGCTCCTCAACTATTTTCATGGTTATCCAACCTTCCTCAAAGGGATGAGTGTCATCCAAATTCTGTGCATATCCATATTTGGCTGATTCTGCAATCTCTATCCATTCAAGAACTTGACCAAGGTTACAAGGCTTCAATTTTTCTGGCAAAGCACCCAACCCAGACTCATAGATCTCACAAAACATATTAATGCACATAGATTCTTCAGGTCTGAACTCATTGGGGATCTCTATCAAGGCATCCAAAAACCTCAAAAAATAATTTGAATAGTGATTCCCCCTCCTGTCTTCTCATTTCATACAATTCTTGCATAAAAGAGTTTTGATCACCACTACTCAAATCTAGCTGATGTTCAACTTGGAACTCACTATGATCCTCATACTGTACTAAAGGAGACATTACTGTTGCCAGACCATTGCTATCTTGACATCTGTCTCTTCTAGCTAAATCTTGAATTCTATTAGTATGTGATGTGTTAGGATAACCAATACTTGTAGCTAGATACCTTTTGATCATCGAATATTTTAGGTTATTCTTAATGTCCATAGAAATTTGATATTCCTGATATAAGGTTGTAGGTTCCTTATCTCTTAATAGATAACTCATTTTTCTGTCAAATGCACCAAGATATACAACAAAACATTCAACCTCATTTGGCCTTATTTCTTCAAGGATTTCTCCTACAATTCTTGCAAACCCGAGGTTAAATGATGAGACTAACTCATCTTTTCCTATGTGGATTCCCATAAAACTCTTACCATACTTGGGTTTACCCTTTCACCAAATTTCTCAATAAAGGCCATCACAAACTGATTCCATGAATCAATGGAACATGCAGGTAAATATGAGAACCAATCCCTGGCATCATCCTTCAAGGATTGAATAAAAAGCTTCATGACAACGTCCTCTTGATTGATTTCATAATCCCCCATCACATCCATGAAATTTTGCAAATGCTTAGAGGCTGATTCTAAACTTTTTCCTGTGAATTTGGGCAAATACTTCCTAACCCTTTTAGGAATAAAATTAGGGAAACCTCTAATACCACTGAAAACAAATGGCATATACCTTTAAATCATAAAATCCCTCAGAGGGCTTGGTGAAACTCGTTTTCCCTGCATACTTTTATTTTCCATTTCACGAGGAAACCTTCTTATACCCATATTCAATCAAAGCAAAACATGGATGTCAATTACATTTATTCCGTTTCACATAGATTGAATATTTATTCCTTAAGACCTTCTTAGAGGCATAAGTTAAAATGAACATACTCCTCAACTATTACATATATTACATGTTACATATCATAAGTATGAAAAGATCTACCATTGTTCCCTTCTTAATGCCAATTCATCTAATTAGGAACCATTCATCATCTCTAGTTATGAATACTTCTCATAAACAAAATAATGCTCCTTTTAGAATTATGAGAATAACTAGAAAGTAAGCGACACTTATTAACCTTTTCTCCCCGACTGCAAATTTTGTAGATCTGGAATTTTTCCTTGCATATCAATTGGTTCTTTAGATAGAGTCGCCACCTCTTTAACAAAGGACCAAATTTCAAGTGAATATGAAATTATTTTTTTAGAGTAGATTGTGTTCTAGGTCTTCTTCCACAACAGGGTCACACTCAAATGCTTTGAGCTTGTGATGCTACCAACCCTTTCTAGTTCCATAACCTTCAAACACATAAACTCAAAGTTTAGATTCACCAAATACTTGACTTTGGGACACTACCATCTGGCCCTGGGATTCCCCTTTTTTCTTTAAATTTCTCAAAAGTTCTCCCCAATGAAGTCATCCTTTAGCTGGTGACTCGAATGGGAAAATAATTCAATGATTTTCAACCTCTGGTTACAAACATGATTATGATGACCCTATATTAGCATGGTCTACAACTAGAACTTTTGAGTTTGTCCCTATTAGAGTTGCCATTTTGTTGGTGTTTTAAAATTCTAGCTAGGCTTCATAATCCTCTAAGAGGTTTCCAACCTCTATATTCAAGGATTCCAAAGTTAATGGCCAACTGACAAGATTTAGTCAAAGACTGGCATCTCCTTCACTTTAGGTTCTGTGAAACCAAGGAGGGTGTTCCTACTATGTGTTCATATGGTATTTCATGCCTCAAGAACACTTCAATACACAAAAATATTCCTATTAGTGCTAATAGATACCATCTACCAAGGTTTGGAAAACCACTGAATAGAAACAACTATCTAAAGCTAGGAAAATGGATACAATGTGAGATTTGCATCTCAAGAGAGATAAAATTTGACTTTAAGATGTTCTAATTTTGAACCCACATGCTTAGGGTCACTGCTTTGAATTCTTGAAGAAAAAATACTAAATGAAAATAACTAGTGCCTCATTCAATTAGGTAGGAGTCACAAGAGCTATAATCCTAATATCAATGAACTATCCTTATAAAGCCTTACACCATAAGAATTTCCAACATTCAAAACAACACTCCTTACCACATCCTTAACATATTACCATAGACCTATAATTCCATTTCAAGCATTTGATTAACTCATTAAGTTAAAGCAAGAAAATGAATCATACATTCAAATATACCATTGAAGATGAATGAAAAAACCATTGATAATTTCATTCACAATATGTCATAACACACACAGGAGGGAAATTGTCTTAAATTTATAGATTTCTTTCGATATCAGTAGTTACAAAAAGCATAGTACTCTTATCCCATGTACATACCATACCTAGAATGATTTACTAGCTAAACCTTCAGAATTTTGTATTACATGCCTTCACTGTACACCATCTAAACCATAGGACCCAAAAAATCTGACCTCAACAATGAGCCTTGAAATCTCCTTTATAGACTAGGAGAGCAACAAGCATTGGGCTCAATTCTTGATACATTTCAACCTAATTTAATTCTAACTGAATGAAATTTCAATAGCATTTCAAAAATTCCCCATCATCAGATACAATCATACCATGAACAGGGGAATCAAAATGGTCACAACCCTTGTAACCAGTCGACCAGAACAAATTTCCACCAATCACTCCTGTGCCCCTCCATATTAGGCCCAAAAAAATAGCAACTACATCATATCAAAATTGCACAACCCTGATGACCAGACTACCATCACACACCAAGAACAACCACATGGCCCCGATATAGGCGACCGCTTCGAGTCCTTTCTTCAGTATGAAGTGAGAGCATCACCTTACCATTGTCAGCATTAACACCAGAATCGAAAGCAACACATGGTGCCACCACAGAAATAGGAGATTCCACGAGGACCTCTTCATTCGTACCGACCAATTTAGTCAGGGCCATGAGGTAACTACGGTAGTCCGAATTAGTGTCAGAAATTTCACCACAAGAGCCATCAAAGAGCTCAATGGGTGACTCATATTGCCCAAACCTCACCTCAACCTCTTCACCACCCTTGTCAGATTCTCTAATCTCTGGATAATCAACTGACTCATCCCGTGTAACCCATCCTTTAAGATAAGGACTAGTTTTGATGAGAGTCATGAGGGATCCAACACCCTCATCAATGACTCCAGGAGCACCAGGAACAGTGCTCTGTTCAATTGGTGTCACCTCCCGTTGCAAACTTTTAGCCTTCATCCTTGCGCTTTCGCGTAATGGTGAACCGGGAAGAACTGACTTACCCATCCTGCTTGTGGGTTCAAAACTCTAAAATAAAAACAATCACCCACAAATGAACACAGACTCAAAAATGAAATTTTGCTAATGAACAATTAGCAAGCATTTATCAAGCAAGCCAGTGTAAAAGCCATAAATTCTCCAATTGCAGTATGAGCAAGCAAGAGATTAGTGGCTGACGTTGTCACCATTGAAAATCTCCAAGCTTATGGAAAAATGTGTACAATCCATCATGACTTCTAGGAGAAAACTGCTCTCACGCATGGAATTCAGGATGAGATCCATCGAAAAACTTGCGCCATTAATGAATATAATTTGCAAATCACAAATAGTCATCACATGGCCAGATCAAAATTTTGAATTCATACCGTCGATGCGATAAGGAGCTAGCATGTCGAATGACTTAGATCGAGTCAAACATCATTGAAAACCCACGTCACCATTTGGAAAACCCAGTGGCCTATCAAATACCTCATAGCGAGATACACACAAGCCAACAATGAGCCCTAACCAACCACTTTGTACCACAGAGCCAGGCAACATGTCACTAGCTCGCACACCTCGCGAAAATTTCAAAAACATTAATTCGATTGTACGAGGTTGGTGAGGGATGGTCATAATTAATCCCTGTCATTAAAATGTTGCCATTGATTTGATACCTCTTTTAGCAATGCTGCCAAATCAGGACCGGTCCCACCTCATTGCACACGATAAGTGGCATCATCTCGCACACCTCGCGATAGTTTGGTGATGTCATCAAGAAACCCTATGAGGTCCGTGAGGAATGGTCTAGATTCGAACTCACTGATCCGACGGTCCAAAAATCTGCACATGGAAAAAGTTATTCATGATAATGGGGCCAACTAGGAAAATAGGGGGGTGACCCTTAGAGCACAAAATTTCTAGACTAAAGTCTAAACATTGGAGAAAGGCCCACCTATTTTTTATGAAAAATTTATATTAAACCTGAACATGGAGAAACTGACAGGTTAGATAAAGGGGCCAGTAACAACATGACATAAAAGGCTCCACCAAATGACTTAAAAGACCGTCAACCCATAATGACAAGTCAACACATAATTATAATGCCAAGGGAATGTTTGATGAAAAACAAGTTCTAAACAAGGTTTGCCAAACCCTAAACCCTAACATTAGACCCCCAACATGAAGGAAGAAACAAACAAGCCCTAGAACCAAGCAAAATCTGTGACAAATTTTAAAAGTCCCATCACGATTAAAATGGTAAAATTGACTAGGCATTTATATATAATTCTTCTAATTTCCCCAAAATATTGATAGCCAACATTTGAAATTAGAAATTAAAATAATGAATTACTAACACTGACATATTTGAATTTGGAGCCAAATTAAGTGGTCTAGGGAACAATATGCCCTAGACCAAATCCACCTCTTTTGGGAATCAAAAGTGTCAAGGGAAAAATATTAAAACCACAATTTGATTTCCCATGTTTGATTTTCCAAAAATCTTTATAAAAATGGAACATTAATGCATAATTAGGTCCAAGCACATAGGGGGGAGCTAAACCCAGTGTGAAATTGTCATAGGTGACAATATTTGATGCTATAGTATATCATAATACTCTCATATGTATTTATAGGCATAAATTTGAATTTTACTAATTGATATCATTGTGCTCCTATGTGGCTTTGTTTGGACATTCACCATATTCCTATATGATATTATATGTTTGATTCCATTATATGGAATGTTAATGGAATTTTGTATACACTCATGACCATATCAAGATCAATATATAAATAAATATTTTGTATACATTCATGGATCAAATGGTTTTATGATTTTATGATTTTAATGGTTTTAATAATGAGACTTAATATTGCTCATTTTTCAGATTGATTGTAAATGTTTTAAATTATTTTAATATTAACTTCAAACTTAATATTGCTTTCATTGTTGATAATCATCAAAATATAAATTTCTTCTATTCTTTGATATGAGAGAAATAAAAAAATTAACACATATAGATTTACTACCTTTTCATGATGTTGTAATTAAGGGAAAAATAAATTTTATGTCCTTTTACTTTTGATTTTCTTAATTCTATCATTTTATATCTTCTATAATATTGTTACCATCATATTAGAATTTCATTGCCTCTTGTCTAGTTATTTATTTTAAATTAATCATATTTTCAAATAAGGCTATAGGGGAAATGAACTAGCTAAAAACTAATAACTTCTCTCCATTCATATTATAAAGTGAAATCATGTCAATAATGAGTCTAGTCTTCACACCACAATTATGATCTAATACTATATTACTAATATCTACTATTGGAGCCCATTTAACTAGAAGTTCTATCTTCTTTCTTATTACTTATTTTTTAGTGGAGGATGCATGGAGACTATAGAGGTTTGTATTTTTTTATAGTGGCTTGACTATTTACTAACTTTGAGACTATTAATTTCTTACCTTGGAAATACTTTGAACTTGGTAATAAGTAAGTAATTTTTCAATAAACCTCTCTTATAACAATGGACTAATGGTGAAATCAAGTCATTATTATGTAAAATAGAAGCTTTTATTTTCCATACTACTACACTATAGACTATAGACTATAGACAATGTTTCATTTCTTCATGGAAGATCATTAGAATCATATAATAACTTTCATATGGTATTTTAAATGTTTTTCACCTTTTAATATTCATATGCAGATTCTTATAACAAGTTTGTAACAACTTTATAATATTATTTTAGAGGAGAGTAATTGAAAAATCACTCCACTTTTTATGTATCCAATTAATTAAACATGATAATTTATTCTACCATTTCATGGTAATTTGATATGTTCTTACAAGATATCACTCTCGAGATCATAATACTAAAGTGATTTGCTGCTTTTTGTGACATTATGTTCATTTTCATTACAAGCAAATAATTAGGAGTTGGGAGAATTTAGGAGAGCATTTTGTAGATTAACTCAATGTCTAGTTATAGGTTCATATAGAAAATTCATAGGTGCAATGGATCACAAGAATTTTATCATCAAAGTTTACACACTTAAATATGTATAACACATCACACATTCTTCTAATTCATTATTTTCATTCATTATCACTCATTATTCCCTTTCATCACCTTTTAATTAAATAATTTCTAATTATTTGATTAAATTAACCTATATCTTCTAGAAATTAAATAATTTTAATTATTTAATTGATTCATTTTTTTTCCCTCCAGCACTTTTAATTAAACAATTATTTAATTATTTAATTAATTAAACTATTTTCCCTCATCCACTCTAATTAAATAATTTTAATTATTCAATTAATTTCAAATTTTCCTCTCATGCACATCATTAAATATTTTTTAATTATTTAATTAAAAATCATGCATTCTTTCTTACTGTTACCTATTTTTAGCTACAACTCAAAACACATAGAGCTGAATTGCATTCATCATTGAAAGGTACAATTTTTTGCTAAAGTATTCATTATATTCCATAATCAGATTACTTCTGAATTTCCAATATTCTTACGCAAATGTTTGTAACATAAATCATAAATTTGCATAAGAAATTCTATTTTATTCATATTGTAAAAACCAAAGTCCCACACAAGCCGTGGGAGTAGCTTCATTTGATTTTCAAATCAAATAATGAATACAAGAAATCACCATAATGAATACAAGAAAAAGATTGTATATCATACAATTGGAAATAACATAAGCATAAGATAGAAGGTGATTCATCATTGCCTGGAATGACGAATTGTCGTTACACTTGAAGTCTTTAGTTGTTGTGCCTCTGAATTGATCTAATTCCAAGCTCCAAAAGCATTTGCAAGTATGATGAAAGGTGGTGTTAGAGCAATGAAATTAATATCCTACCTCATGCCCACATTACCAAAAGAAATATAACACACATCCAATTAGGCATCCATCAAATGATTTCATTATTCAAAAGGCACAAAGTTCAATGGAAGCTTTCAGCTTCAATTATTTTTCTAACATGGTTGTTCACTGTGCAAGAAAATGTTCATTATGATTGTGATCAATTTTTATTAGTATGTGGAGGAAAATGGGCTCCCATGAGGGTTAAGCCCAACATACTATTCTTTTAATATAGTCATTGAGGGACAGTAAATTAGGCAATCACCATGGAAGATAGTATCTTTGCAAATACAATATTCAAAGGTTGTACTCATCGGGGCTATGGGTAAATGTTGGGAAATGGCTACAATCTACAGGGTTTCATATAAAGAATGTTAAAATCTCATGATTTCAATTCAAAAACACTGATGAAGGATAGCGAGTGGAGTTTTCCAGATATAAAGAATCATGTTAGAATCTGCATTTCCTATAATGCATAATGCTTTAGTAGTAATACCATTCATTTATCAAAAGGAAGTTACAAGTGGTATTGAATGAGATAGCTGAGTGAACCAAGTTGCCATATGAGAGAAACAATGTGTGATAAAAAAAAGAAAAAAAGATAAAGAGCATTTATATATCATTGCTAACATGAGAAATGAAAATAGTGAATGACACATTTACCCAAATCAAATCATCATGTTGTTCTTAAGCACGGTAAGTAAGCATTGTTCCTATACAAGTTCTAAATAAGAGAAATAGGATTCAGGACATGGTTTTTTAATCATTAAATTTAGGAGTACAATGTTAAGTACTATATAACATGAAAGAAATCCACCATTAGTGATGAACCATGACCATGAATGATAGTTATAGGCATAAAAATACATGTGTTTTGATCAATGATCCTTCAAGGATAGTGATAAGAATAGCATGCTCTCTATTTTTGGGAACAATAGTCCCACTATAGAGTGTGCAATCTTAAAACTCATAATGAGGATGGATAATTCCTTTTCATTTCTTCCACAGTTTTACATGTTAAGGAGCAAGATGTCTGATAAAGTTTGTGATAGAAGCCTCAAATATTTTCATTCAAATGAAATCCAAATACAAGAAATATGGTTTTCTTTCACCTCTCTAGAGAAACATGAGAATCCAAAATGAGGAAGCCACGAGTTTCTAAACCCTAGTTCGGTATACCCACACAACAGGAAAAGAGTACACAAAAAATAGAATAAAGAGACAAGGCCACGACCTTAAAATGTAGAGTTTCTCATTTTGTTACTAAGTTGATCAAACCTATGGAGTATTCTAACTTAAGGAAGCATAAAAAAAACCACTCAGAAATAAGAGGAGTTCAAGGTGTGACCGCGGCCTCAATGGAGAAACTATACATAAAATTCCTTGATTCTTTCACATAATGCAAGAGAGGAGAATATACACTCACTATTATGCTTGTTTTAAGCTTCTATCAATAAGAAATTAAGTGAAATACAAAGAATCAATTAATGGAGGCTTTACCTTAGGTTCCATGTTGATTTCTCACAAGATGGATGCTCTCTAAACCAACGAGTTTTCTCATAGAAGATCTTGTAATACCCCTCTGTTTTGCTTCTTGTTCAAGTTGCTTTATGCTATGTTTGGTTGCAGTTACTTTGATACTGAATACATTTTGTTATGATATTTTGATCGCTACTATTGAGCGACAACTATTATTGTGGGATGTAGTTATTTGATTTTTGTTTCACATGCATTATAGATTAATGATGTTGTAGAGTTAACATGAGATGTTATTATGAGATTACTAGATTATGATGGAAGTGTCAATTTCACTGAGTGTATGGGTGAAGAGGACGAGTTTGCATCACTCGCTTGCGAGCGCCCTACAAATCCGTAATTACTTCTTCACAGGGTGTATTATATGCCGGATATATCGTATGATGTTGTTTACTTGGTTGCAAGATTGCAGGTACATGACATCAACTCCACCTGGTTTCACAAGTTTGAGCGTGTCGATCCAACGGTTAAGTTGAACGGGAGATAGTAGCTAGGTAACATGTGTCAAGTTTACACCCTAGCCTTAGTGTGTCGTCAGTTGTGTGTGTCGAGTCATTGTCTGTCTTGCTTTGATGTTATTTAATTATGAAGAATTCTTGATTTGGAAATAGATATTTAGAATAATTGCATTTAAATCATGTTGATGGTTATTTAATTTAAATAATGCAATGTGGATAAAAGTTTATACTTAAATTAATTAATTATATTTAGTTTATTTAATTAATTAAATTTGATCCAAGGGGTTGAATTTAGTTATTAAATAATTAAATTAAATTAATTAAACCTGATGCAAGAGAATGAAAGGAAATAAAAGAATTATAATTAATTTTGGAATTTAATTCCAACGTGTGGGAATTAAATTTGAAATTGTGATTAAATCTTTATTTGAAAAATTAGTTGCAACTTTGGAAATTAATTTATTATTTGAAATTGCATTTTAAATTGAAAGTGGGTTTTTGAAAAGTGAAATTGAAATTGGGAATTGAAAGTGAAATTGAAATTGGGAATTGAAAGTGAAATTGAAATTGAAATTGAAATTGAAATATCTAATTTGAATGTAATGTGAATTAGGGTTGTAAATATTGAAATTGAAATTGAAATATCTAATTTGCATGTAATGTGAATTAAGGTTGAATTAGGTATTTTTGATTTATAAGAATATATGTTTTAATTTTAGGGCGGAAAGTTTTTTAGAAAAATACATTTTTACAGCAGGGAAGAAATTTTGGAAAATTTGCAAAAGGATTTGGAGAAAGTTTGATTGTAAAATTGATTGAAGGAAAGATTGTTTGCATTTGTTGGATTTTGGATTGGATTCTTTGGAGGATTGAAGAAAATTTAGGAAATATTTGGAGGAGGCTTGCATCAAAAATTTATCTCTTCCTGTAGCTTCTTGTACAAGGTTTTCCTCTTTGTGTTTTATTGTTCTTGATTTTTTTTTTAAATAGTAGTGATTAAAGATTTGTTTGTTAAATCTGTTTTAGAAAACAAACTTGATATTAGAAGAAAAGAATTAAATAAATTTACAGCCTTTGCTTGTGAAAATTCTTGAGTGAAAATTGTGAAAAAAACCTTAGTTGAATTTAAATTATTTTGAGAAATTGATTTTATTGTTATTGAAATCAAACATAGAGATTGAACAATGCATTTAGAATGTTTTTAGAAAATGAAACTTTCTGTTTATTATCAAAAAACGGATTTTAAAATCTGCAGTATAGTTATATTTTCATGGTAAAATGGTCTGATTGCGTCACCTATAACTTCACTTTTACAAACTGGGTTTTCAGGAAATTTAAAGGGTTTTTGCATTTTGAAATTTTCTTACCCTTTTCCAAAAATCGTAAATACCCAGATCATATTTTTTGAGTTATTCTTGAAACATGAGACTACTGTTAAATTATTTTCCCATGGTTGTTCTGAAAATAAAATAATAATAAATTGATATTTATAAATATTAATATTTTATGTATTGTTATTATAATATTAAAATATTATTTAATAATATTTTATATTGTAATTTATAATACTAAAGTATTATATTTATTTATATTATTTTAAATAAAATTTGTATATTAGATTAGTGGAATTAAAATTATAAACATATGGGAAAATTATTGTTTATTTTAAAATGGCATGTTAAAGTTTAAGTGAAGGAGTTAAATATTTGATTTAAAGAATGCATAATTTAAAATTGAATTGTGGAATTTAAATCCATATGTAAAAGGTCCAATTATTAATTTGATTTAATTGGAAAAATATATTTATATTTTGAAATATTGATGATAAAGGATATTTTATTTTGAATTAATCAATTTGATATTCTGCAAAGGATAGAAGATATGTTAATGATTAAATATATTTAAATATATTAATTTATATTTAGTATATATATAGTGAAGGTATATATCCATTTGAGAGAATAAATAATATTTTATCTTATTTTATTCTGTTGTTTGCAAATTGGGTATTATTAGTGTTTTAAAAGAGATAATTAGTATGTGTAGAAAATGTATAGAGAAAGATATTTTTTTAATAGAAATAATTACTTGATTTAAAAAGGAAATGGTTATTTTGTTAATATGATTGAAGAAAATATATTGAGATGTATATATATATCCATGAGTATTTTCAATCAGTATTTACCTTGTTTTATTTAAGTGCGTGTGATTTAGTTTTGCATGAAGAATTTAAAAGATAAGTTTTGAATGCGTAGTCAAAGAGATAAGCCAAAAGATATTTTTGTACATTGATGAAATTGCATGTTTTAAATAGATAGTTGAAGAGATATAGATTCCGGATAGAAAATTGAAAAGATTGTTTGCAATAGTGTTAGTTTGCATTAGAAGTAAATTTAGGAACTATCTCTATTGAAAAAGGCAAATAGTTATTAGGTTTTATTTCCATAGAACAAATTAATCGTTGTGATTGGAATATTAAAGAATCTATATAATTGAGTTTATTAATATATATGTTTGGTGTATATATAATATGGAGCATGTAAAATATGTTAAGGGTAAATTCATTATCGTATTTCATTTTTATAAGATGTATGCAATATATTACTGAATAGAGATTTAAAAATGGATTGAGTAGTGTATATGGAAATTGGATAGAGAAACAATATGCTATTATATTAAAGTGATTGAATGTTTTAAATAGAAAATTGAATGAGAAGTAAGAGTTGGTTAGGAAATGGAAATAGTTTACTTGCATGGGTTTGTGTCGATTTAAAAGTAAATTAAGAAGTTGTTTTATTGATGAGGCAATCAATTATGTTATTTATTAATTTCTATTTAGATTAATTGAATCATTGTGATTGGATTATGAAAGAGATATGGATTTAGTATATCCAAAAGTAGTATCTTCCTCATGATTATCTTAAAGGATTTAATTCTCTGTATTCAGTAAAGGGAAGTAAGTTTAATTGTTTTAGATTTTCAATAATGAAAAGGGAAATAGGGGTTATGATTATTTTAGATGGTCTACTTATCATGTCTTTGACTTTGTCAACACTACCTATTGAATGAGTATGGATTTAGAAAATCCAAATATTAGATTTGATTGATGACTTGAATGCTTTTGTTGCTATGTCGTCAAGTTGCATTGTTGGTTTTGGGATTTAGTGTTAGTCCTAAATTATAAGTCTTCCAGAAGAACTTAGAAGATAAGGGTTGTTGAATCTTTATGCCATCCAGTTGTTTTCCCTTGGGTAGTGCATGTTCAGTTTTACCCGATTTTCATGAACGGGGATGTTTGCACCTCCTTGGTTTAGGAGTGGATTATGGGATCCGTGTCTCCTTGTATGGAGTGACCTTGTTATGTGGTTTCATTTTATTGCCTCCTATGAAAGGAGTGGACTATGTGTTATTGCCTCCAAGATGTTTGGAGTGGGATCTTTTGTACCTCCTGTGAAAGGAGTGGACTATGTGTTATTGCCTCCAAGATGTTTGGAGTGAGATCTTTTGTACCTCCTGTGAAAGGATTGGACTATGTGTTTGTTGCCTCCAAGATGTATGGAGTGAGTTCTATTATTTGTATCCTCCTTGTGTTGGAGTGGATTATGATGCCTAGTTGGTATGCACTTGTGGTTCTCTTGGTGGATTGTTTGGATGTGTGTTGTCGAATAGAAGAGTGGCTTCTATTAGGCGCCAGAGCCTGAAGAGGTAAACTGGATAACCTTCAGGAGTGATTTAAACAAGTGATAATTAAAATAATGTACTTAGAAGATTATGATTAACTTCATATTAATCAAGATAATTTAATCCTCACTCATAGACGCAAGGGCTTGTTTAGACTTGGGATGAGTGAGAAGGTGTGGAATGGCAAGATCAACTATCTAGTTCTTGCGAGAGGTAGTTGATTCCGCATGAGTGAGTATGAGTGTTGAGATTTGGTTGAGGCCACCAGGATTACTTGTGTCGGAGCTTATGAAGAATGTCCAGAGGAGATCTCATGACAAACCTTGCGATGACACTCTATCTATGACAACTGTTGTTAATTATTTTATGTGTATGGTTATTGAAACATATTTGATCTACTTTTATGTCTGGAAGCAATGTGACCTATGTCAGTGATGTTGGAGTTGTACTTGATTTGTACTTGTATTGTACTTGAGTCGTACTTGATTCGTAATTGTATGGTGAATGAGTTGTACTTGTTAATTCATTTGGATGGTTATGTCAGTTTGAGTCAATATGAGTCTGCCTTTGGTTAGAGGTAGTAGATCTTTGTCCATGTTACTTTGTTACTATCTCCTAGCATGGGGGGTGGGCCTTCGGGTACCACATTGGTTGGGTGGAACATGCACCAAAACCGTTGGGTCCCCATCGATCTTCAGTACTTGGTGGCGAGTCATCTAGATGGAAAGCTTGCGGTTCTTATTGTAATTTCTTGCATTGTAATATTTCAGTTGTATATGATACTTTATCCCTCTTTTGTAAGAGGTGGAGTTATGTAATTGTAATCTTTTGTACTATTGTCTCATTCTGAGAATGAGTGATGTAACTATTGGTTTAAGATAATGTTTATGAGATTGTATCTTGGTTGATTTCTCTTATTATGTTATGTGGTATTCTTATGATGTATGATGTTTATTTCATAAAGTTCATAAAGCTATGGTTATATGTAATATGTATATGTGGGTTTAAGTAATCCTAACCTTGTAGCCTTAGAGGTTGTTGTTAATTAGTAACTGAATGTGTATATTAAATGCACTTTATAAAAAAAAAATTGGTTCGCTTATGATGTTAATTGCAACTTCCTTTAAGGTTACTTGGCGGGGCATTACAGATCTCCAAAGGCTCGAACCAATGCAACCATGGTGGCCCAAGGTGTAAGAAGAACATCAACAGAGTGAAAATACATCAAGAAAATGGAGGTGGTTGCAGCCAAGAAGGCTCAAAAAGCTTTCAAAAATTGACAACAATGCTTAGATTTGTTACAAGGAGAAACACTTACCACGCATTTCCTATAGAGTCTTCAAGAAAAATCACCAAAAATAGCAGAAATGTGAAGATGTTCAAGCTAAGAGTTGAAACCCTATCCATTGACAGTGCAATTGAAGTTTTTTCCAAAGTGCAAAATGTGAAGAATGACAATATGATTAGGGTTCAAAAATTTTGTTCATGCCCTAGTTTGACATCATAGTCATTTTTTACTATGTTTTACACAAAAAAGAAAAATCATTTCATGTTCGTGGTCTTGACTTGTTAAGTCATTGACCTAATGATTCTAGAAGGCCCGTGTGTATTGGAGATGGACTTGGAAATTAGTTTCAAGTTTTTTATTTTTTGATTTGATTTTGAAATAATTGTGAACTCCACTGTATGTTTCTTGCATGATTTCAAAACGAAGACAACAAGATAATTAAATATTAAAGGTTTCTTACCTTAATATTTAATATTTAAATGTGAAGGAAGGAGAAACAATTACACATTAAATATTAAAATAATCATATTGATTATCTTTCATATTTGATCATACAGTTACCTTCGCTTCACAATCATGCAAAAAGCCAAGACGAAAGTAGAACTTAGGATTGAATGGCAGTAGAGTAAACTGATGATGCAAGGTGGGTGGAACTAAAGTTTTTTTTCATGCATATGAAGACAACTAGAGATTTATCCCGATTGCATGGAGTTTTGAGGACATATCTGCAGTTTCACATCAATTTTGGAGCCATTTCAGTCATGCATATTGCGAGGTGGAGTTTGCAGCATCTTGTGTCCAATTTAATTCAGTTTTAGATCCTCTTTTTGAGGCTTTTCTTCTTTTCTCGGGAGAGGATATTTTAATGATGTTTTCACTTCTAGTTTTCTTTCAGTACCACTTCCATGCACATTGGAGCCATTTCGAGTTGCACTTGAGTTACATACAATGTGAGAGAGAGTTTTGAGTTGTTTAAGATTAGTTTACAACATTGGTGAGCCCTCTTTTCACACAGTTTCTCTTTTTCTTGTGGGAGCTATTTTCGAGGTGATTTTCACTTTCAGTGAACTGTTTCTTCCACCTCTTAGTGCATTGGAGTTCTCATACCATTTTTATTTATGGAAAAAAAGTTAATCTTTTTTTGGTAGTTCTTATTTTTCAGCCTTTGCATTCTGCAAAGAGAAATATCTTGTCACTCAATTTTCAGTTTCAGATTAATATATTCAGTAGGTTTTACAAGTTATCTTGGAGTATCAATTATAGATTGTTCCTTCTTTCGTTATTAAATTTTAGGATTAGCCTTCTTAGATTCAGGAGTTTTGTATTTGTTGAATGTTTTAGATGCGAATTTAATGTGTTTAATTTCAAAACCTTTAAATTCCTGTCACATTCATGAATGCATGTACATGGAAAAAACAATTTAAGTTATAGGTCATAAGTTGTGCTGTTAATTTATCCTCTCCTTTAGGTTGTGAAACATTATTTTCCTTCATAAAGAATGGATTGTTTGTCCTTCTAATGAAACACTTATGTGATTAAATTACCCAATTTAAGTTGTGAAGATAGATTTCGTAATAATTAGTTGTGAATAAATATGTTCATTGAGTATTTATTAGGTGCATCACCCATATTTAAGTTTAATTTATGTATTTATTTCAAGCCTTCCCTTTTTTCCATACAAGTTACACATAATTAACGAGAAGATCAAATAGGAAGCTGACCTGGAATCCAGAGGTTTACTTTCAAATAGGATACCCACAACTTGAAAGTACTCCAATGTTACATGGGATTGCAGAGTTTTACAACTTTGCATGTAGGTGCAAATCCCTATGATAACAGTTTATGGTACGCTTGGTGGGACTCTGAATCACAATTTAGAGTAAGAATTCAACAGTTTCAAGCTACTATTATGGTAAATACAATAGTACTTTAGCCTTTTAGAGGTTAAATTTTTATATACTTGACGACTCTGTTCTCAATTTCAAGCAGATCAAGTGTAAGTAGCTTATGAGAAACATTCAAACAAGAAGAATTTCTTCTTTGTTTGAATACTTACAGCTATCTTCACCAAAAAGAAGAGGAAGGACACCCAAGAGAACACCTGGTAGTCCTTCAAGAAATAAATCAGTTTCTCCTATTTTAAGAAAAAAATCATTAGTATCTTCACCAAGAAGGAGAGGTAGACCATCAACAAGGAAGCCAGGTTCACATTTAGCTTCACCAAGTTTTAGAATATTGGTTTCTCCTTCAAGAGGTTCATCGAGTTTTTCTACACATTCAGTTCCAGTGTTTCTGGTACATCTTATACCAATTTTTCAAGTCGTGAATATCAAAATATCAACAACTCCAATGGCTAAAGCGCATACGTTTGTACCATTTAATGGGGGTAGCCCATTGAATTTGGATCAACACGATGATATACCAGTTGTTGCACTCGAAAGCCTCCCCTTTTTATTGGTGAAGAGAAGACTATCCCAATCAAACATATCAAAGACACAGCTTCACTTTGTGGAGTTCATAATGTGACTCAAGAGAATGTGGTGTTGAGGCTATTAGCGACTTCATTCAAAGGAAAAGCACTTCAGTGGTTTTGAGGTTTACCAGTGAATTTTGTTGCAACATGGGATGATATGGGAGATAAGTTAAGCAAGCCATTTTCAGACTAATTAGATAATCTCTCCTTGGTGGAGAAAATCACGACTATCAAAAGAGCCCCGCAAGAGAATATGTCTAACTTTAACTTCAAGTTTCAAAAGACCTAGAGTAGAATTCCAACAATGATAAGGCTAACACCTCATCATGCTTTTCTTTATTGTCTCAGAGCCTTAAATAGTGATATTTAAATAATGATACAATCAATGGGTGAATTAACATTACCAAAAACATATGATATTGCTATTAGAGTAGAAAACAACCTTATACAAGCTGGTAAAATTGCACCAATGCCTCCTATGCCAATTTTTCAAGATATTCATCCCTTCATGTCCATTCATATACCTCCTATTGCCCCACTTCCAATTGAACTAGCCTTTGTCTATCAAATAGTTGTTCAGAATAATACTTTTCCAGCACAATCAAATTTTCAAGATCTTAGGGGTACTCAATAGGAGATGGTGAAGCTATTGCAGAGGTTAGTAATGACTTCGTGAGTCTTAAGAGGCAAAAAGGTCAGAATTTCAGGGCTTATCAAGCACCATTTTAGCCTAGCATACCACCTTACTACACAGATAACTAGAGAAAATGAAGGAATTTCAATCCCAAGCCACCATACGATCAGAATGTTGTTAGCTCTTCAAGAGAGCTTGTACCTATGCAAAATAATTTGGTACAAGATTATGTTTGGTGCTATCCATGCAATCAACCTCATAATCAGGCCACGTGTATGAATGGATTAATTAATCATACCCTAATGGTATAAAGCAATTATGCTATTGAGGAAAATATAGCCAAAGAAAATAATGATCAGCAAGGTGATCAAATGAAACAAAATAATGATGATGTTTCCATGATGAACTGGCAAGGGAATGAGTTTTGTGAAGTAAATCAGATAGAAGGAAAAAATCATTTAGCCACTTCTATTGCAACAAATATGAGGTCCAAGAAAAAATAAATTTACTTGAGACAACAAGCTACTCCTGACAAACAACAAGCTATTCCACAAAAAAATCAAACTTCTACATATGAAAAAGAGTAGCCACAACCCTCTTCTTCGCACGATGTTAAAATTATACCAAGAGGAAAACCTAGACCCACTAAAGAGCAAGAGAAACAAGTAGAACCTACTAAAAAACAACCAAGAACACAACCAGTTCAAGTACAAAAGGAGGTTTCTTTTCTGAAAGTACAACACAAGGTTAGTTCTCTAAATTTCAATATCGTTGATCATATGAAGAAGGCGACTGCCAAGAAGGCCACTGCCACCATGACCATGTTAGATTCTTTGCATCTTCCTGGGTAGAAATAAAGTTTGCAAGAGGCTCTAGCTAAGATATCCATTTCTGACAAGCCTATTAAAAACTAGCCAAGAGTTCTTGCAAATAGCTCAAACCACAAGAAGGAGCAACCTACTTAAGAGGTAAAACCACCCCCTTTCTATGTCAATATGATTACTGGTGATAGTATAGTGCATAATTGCATTATATATTTAGTAGCAAGCACTCAATTATGCCTAAACAACTAATAGATAAGTTAGGACTTGAATATGAACCACTATCAAAAGGGGTGGTTCAATTAGATGGCATAGCAATTAAGTCTGTAGGATTTATTAAGAGTCTACCTCTCACTCTCCATGCTTGTCTGTTTTCAATTCCACAAGACATCTATATTACAGATCTCCCACCTTATTTTTCTATTTTCTTTTCTAGAGATTTCACTACAAAATTAGGTGGTTATCTGTCATTAGACTAGTCACACATGTTCTTCAGAACCGGATATGGTACTTGAGTCATTGTTAAATTAGAACCACAGGCTAAAGACCATATTGAGCCTTATGTTGTAAATCCCATAAACACAAACTTAGTTTTCCATGATAAGGAGAATCAACCCATGACCCCCGACCCCACTGTACCTATAGAGGGCATACCCA
This sequence comes from Sequoiadendron giganteum, assembly GCA_007115665.2. Taxonomy (NCBI): domain Eukaryota; kingdom Viridiplantae; phylum Streptophyta; class Pinopsida; order Cupressales; family Cupressaceae; genus Sequoiadendron; species Sequoiadendron giganteum. Next base: position 274,039,827 of record CM021101.1, read on the forward strand.
ACATAAATTTAGACAAGTGGGCTACCAAGAATTATAGGATCAATCTATTCAATCTCATGGATGAAGTAGGTTTGGACATTTACATGATTCAAGAGCCTGATGTAACTATTCCAAATTTGATTAAAAGTAAAAAATGGTCAAAATAGCAAGATAATCAACTTTGGAAGCTATTTTTTTATGGTTTGAAGAGTAAGATAGGTGCTGGTGGAGGAGCATTGCTCATTTCACTTGAAGGAGACAATTACTACCCAGCTTTCAGATTTGATTTCAGTTGTTCTAATAATGTTGTTGAGTACGAAGCATTAATACATGGTTTAGAATGGGACATAAAAAGGAAAATTAAGTGCTTACAGGTGTTTGGCGATTCTGAATTAATAGTGAATCAGGTTAGAAATATGAATTTAACAAATAATTATTTGCTAAAATTATATAAACACCATGTTTGGGACTTAATTGAAGAGTTTGATGCATTTAATCTGTCATCAGTACCAAGAAATCAGAACAAGCAAGCTGATAAGCTTGCTGCCATAGGATCATAGTTCAACATTCTAACTGAAATCCACAATGTGGAGGTGCAACAATATGTGAAAGTAGTTGTTAGACCGTCAGTACCTGATAATAATGTGAGTTGAAATATTTTTGACAGTGATGAGTAGATAATTCACTTTCTAATGGAAGAAGAAGAGTTTTTTGCTGGAAACCAACAAAAGTTTGATCAACAATATGGTGATCAAATCATGCAACTAGAGTCTAAAAAACTGCCTAAGGGGCTGGTTACCCTTGAATCCATCTTCAACACTGATGATCAGGTTAGAAGAGATAAATCCAACATTATGGTGAATCAGGAGCACTATGAACCAATTGAGATATTCAAAGGCAAGCTCCTTAAGCTTGGAAAGATCTGTACAAAGGAAGAACAACAAGCCTTTGTCTTGCTTTGCCAAGAATTGAGTGAAATTTTTGCTTGGGAATATGGAGATCTGAAGGGTATCAACCTTGAGTTAGCTCAACATACCATTGAGTTGGAACCCAACTCAAAACCAGTAAGACCAAAGCAGAGGCCCCTGAATATGAAGTTAGAACACTTGATGAAAAGATAATTCAACAAGTTGATTGAAGGCAATATCATTTTTCTAATCAAGCACACTTCTTGGGTTTCAAACCTGGGGCCCATCAGAAAGAAGAATGGAGAGATAAGGTTGTGCATTAATTTATGTGATCTAAATAGAGCTTCACTCAAATATCACTATTCATCGCCTTCAATGGAGCAAATACTATAGGTTGTTTCAGGATCAAAGAGGTTCTCATTGCTGGATGGATATTTAGGTTATAACCAGATACTGGTCAAAGAGGAAGACTAGTATAAGATAGCCTTTACCACCAAGTGGGGTATTATGGCTTAGAGAAAGATGTTGTTTGGATTGTCAAACGCGAGAGAAACCTTTCAGAGAGCAATGGATATGGCTCTCCAAGGTTTGATAAACAAGTTTGTTCTTGTCTACTTAGATGATATCACCGTTTTCTCACAAAATGCCAATGAACATTTTGGTCATCTTAGACAGGTTTTTGAAAGATGCAGAGAGTGGAATTTCTTTGAACCCAAAGAAAAGCATTTTTTTTGTTCACGAAGATAAATTTCTGGGTATTTCTAAAGATGGTATTTCTATTGACCCAGAACGTATTGCAACCGTTATGTCATTGCCACTTCCTACTCACACAAAAGGTTTACAAAGTTTTTTAGGCAGAACAAACTTTGTTAGGAGATTTATTTCTAACATTGCAGCATTGCTGCAACCTCTCACAACCATGCTAAAGAAGAAAATGCAATTCAACTGGACAAGGGAGGGTAAGAACAGTTTTGAGCAAATTTAAGAGGCACTTGCAACAACCCCAACACTCATAAATCCAAACTTTGATAAAGATTTTATGTTGTATGTGTTTGACCTAGTGTTGATACAATTTCTGCCATGTTATGTTAGCAGAATGATCAAGGACTTGAACAACCCATAGCATTTTTTAGTCAAGTATTGCATGATTATGAAACAAGGTACTCATTTGTTGAGAAAAATGTTCTTGCTTTTGTAAGGAGTCTCAAGAAATTCAGACATGTGATTTCTAATAATAAAATACATCTGTTGGTAGCTCACCCAACAGTCAAAGAATTTTTGCTAAATAAGGACATTAACGGCAAGAGAGAAGGCTAGGTAACCAAAGTCATGGAATATGCCATCAACATAAAGGTTACCAAGCTTTTTAGAGGTAAGGGTCTATGTGAGAAGCTTGTAAAAAATAAAGAAAACAACACTGAAGAAGTCACTATAGTTCTAAATTTTGAAGAAGAACCTACTGTTATAGCTACTTCAGCTAATTGGATCCATCAAATGATTCATTAATTGCATATTGGAGATTTTCCATAAGGTATGGACAAATATAAATGAAGATATTATAGATTACAAGCAATTCCATATGCAGAAGTAGATGGTGTTCTTTATAAAAAGGACTTCAATGGAGTATTCCTCGAATGTGTTTACCCAAATTAGATTGAAAGAATTCTCGAGGAATTCCATGATGGACTTGCTAGAGGTCACTTTTCACCACATACCATAGCTCTGAAAAATAATGAGAGACAAATATTATTGGCTAGATCTTTTCAAAGATGCTCATGCTTATGTGAGAAAGTGTAGTAAATGTTCACTATTTGCAAGAAAATAGAATCTTGCAACCCTGCCCCTGAATCCAATTCAAGTTGAGAAGGCTTTTGGAAATTGGGGACTTGACTTCATCAGTCCAATTAACCCACCGTCAAGTGAAAGTCATAAATGGATTCTTACAACAACAAATTATTTTACAAAATGGACTGAAGTAGTTGCTTTGAAAGATGCAAATGAAACATTTGTTTTGAGCTTTTATCAAGACATAGTTTCCAGGTTTGGTACACTTGATTCAATTTTTTTGATAATGCATTAGCCTTTGTTGGTTTGAGAGTTTCAAATTGGTCAATAAAGAATAAAATTTATTTGAATACTTCATCCAATTATTACCCCCAGGGTAATGAACAAGTTGCATCAACAAATAAAAATTTGATTAAGATCATAAAAAAGACTATTGAGGATAATCAGAGGTCATGGCATGATAAACTTAAATTAGCCCTTTGGGCTGATAGAGTTACACAAAAATGATCAACATGATTTTCACCATATGTTTTGGTTTACGATAAAGAGGCCAAGGTGCCTATTTCAATAGAATTGCCAACTTTGAGCTACATAAAAGAACCAGAATTACTTGAGGAACATCCAATGCAATTCAAGCTTTCTCAATTAGCAGAGTTGGAAGAAACCAGAAAAGAAGCTTTTAGGAAGCTCCAAATCCATCATTCTTAGATGAAGAAAAACTTTGACAAGAAAGAAATAGAAAGAGTATTCAATGAGGGTGAATTAGTCTTCAAATGGGATGAGTTAAAGAGAAAACCCGACAAACATACCAGGTTTGATGCCATGTGGGATAACCCATACATTATCACAAAAAGGAAAGAACATAACGCATTCCATCTCTCAAGGCTAGATGGAGAGGTGTTGCCAATCCCCGTCAATGAGATTAATCTCAAATAGTGCTATTAAGCATCAAAGTTGCAATTGTACATAGTAGTGTAGTTTCAGTTTCAGTTATGCTTTCAATAAGTGCCCCATGGCACATTTTCATTTCAGTATTGTTTTTCTTTCAATAAATGGTAGTTGTTGCACAAGGTTTTCTAACTCTGTCTTAAATAGAGTTTCAGTAGTTTCTTTTAGTTTGTGTAGTTTGTAGATGAGTTACAAGTTTTTCTGAGTCAAAATAGAGCAAAAATGAACTCTATGCCCAATACATATACAAGGCAACTAGTCTATGGTGTTTAGCAGGCAAACACTCCGTAGAGGTCACCAAATTGTTACTTATTTTTAGCTACAACTCAAAACAGGTAGACCTAAATTGCATTCATCATTGAAAGGTAATTTTTTTTTCTAAAGTATTCATTATATTCTAAAATCAGATTACTTGTGAATTTCCAGTATTATCATGCAAATTTTTGTGACATAAATCATAAATTTTCATAAGGAATGTTGTTTTATTCATATTGTAAAAACCAAAGTCCCACACAAGCCATGGGAGTAGCTTCATTTGATTTTTAAATCAAATAATGAATAAAAGAGATCACCATAATGAATACAAGAAAAAGATTGTATATCATACAACTAGAAATAACATAGGCATAAGATAGAAGGTGATTCGTCATTGCGTGGAATGAAGAATCGTCATCGCACTTGAAGTCTTCAGTTGTTGTGCCTTTGAATTGATCCTGCTCCAATCTGCAAAAACATCTACAAGTATGATGAAAGGTGGTGTTAAATCAATGAAAATCATATCCTACCTCATGCCTACATTACCAACAAAAATATAACACACATCCAATTAGGCATTCATCATATGATTTCATTGTTCAAAAGGCACAAAGTTCAATGGAAGCTTTCAGCTTCAGTTATTTTGCTAACATGTTTGTTCACTGTATAGGAATAGGTTCATTATGATTGTGATCAATTTTTATCAGTATGTGGAGGAAAATGGGCTCCCGTGAGGGTTGAACCCATCATACTATTTTTTTACTACAGTCATTGAGGGACAGTAAATTAGGCAATCACCATGGAAAACAATATCTTTGCAAATACAATATTCAAAGGTTGCACTCATTGGGGTTGTGGGTAAATGTTGGGAAATAGCTACACTCTACAGGGTTTCATATAAATAATGTTAAAAGCTCATGCTTTCAAGTCAAAAACAATGATGAAGGATAGCGAGTGGATTTTTCCAGCTATAAAGAATCATGTTAGAATCTACATTTCCTATAATGCATAATGCTTTAGTAGTAATACCATTCATTTATCAAAAGGAAATTACAAGTGGTATTCAATGAGATAGCTGAGTGGACCAAGTCGCCATATGAGAGAAAAAACGTGTGATAAGATAAAGAACAAAAGATAAAGAGCATTTATATATCATTTCTAACATGAGAAATGGAAATAGTGAATGACACATTTACCTAAATCAAATCATCATGTTGTTCTTAATCACAGTAAGTAAGCATTGTTCCTATACAAGTTTTGAATAAGAGAAATAGGATACATGATAGTATTTTTTAATCATTAAATTTAGAATGAGTACAATGTTAAAACTATACAACATGAAAGAAATCCACCATAAGTGATGAACCATGATCATGAGTGATAGTTACATGCGTAAAAATGCATGTGTTTTAATTAATGATCCTTCAAGGATAGTGATAAGGTTAGCATGCTCACTGTTGTTGGGAACAATAGTCCCAATAGAGAGTTTTCAATCTTAAAACTTAGAATGAGGATGGAGACTTCATTTTCATTTCTTCCAAAGTTTTACATGTTAAGGAGCAAGATTTATGACATGGTTTTGTGATAGAAGCCTCAAATATTTGTATTCAAATGAAACCAAAATACAAGAAATATGGTTTTCTTTCATCTCTCTAGAGAAAAATGAGAACCCAAAATGAGGAAGCCATGGGTTTCTAAACCCTAGTTCGGTATACCCACACAATAGGAAAATAGTACATGAAAAATAGAATAAAGAGACAAGGCCATGACCTTAAACTACATAGTTTCTCATTTTGTTGCTAAATTGATCGAACCCATGGAGTATTTGAACTTAAGCAAGCATTAAAAAAACACTTAGAAATAAGAAGAGTTCAAGGTGTGGCCGCGGCCTCAATGGAGAAACTATACATAAACTTCCTTGATTCTTTCACATAATGCAAGAGAGGAGCATATAGACTCACTATTATGCTTGTTTTAAGCTTCTATCAACAAGAAATGAAGTGAAATGCAAAGAATCAATGAATGGAGGCTTTACCTTAGGTTCCATGTTGATTTCTCACAAGATGGATGCTCTCTAAACCTGCGAGGTTTCTCATAGAAGATCTCCAAAGGCTCGAACCAATGCAACCATGGCGGCCCAAGGTGTAAGAAAAACATCAACAGAGTGAAAATACATCAAGAAAATGGAGGTGGCTGCAGCTAAGAAGGCTCAAAAAGATTTCAAAAATTGACAAGAATGCTCAGATTTGTTACAAGGAGAAACACTTACCACGCATTTCCTGTAGAGTCTTCAAGAAAAATCACCAAAAATAGCAAAAATGTGAAGATCTTCAAGCTAAGAGTTGAAACCCTATCCATTGACGGTGCAACTGAATTTTTTCCCAAACTGCAAAATGTGAAGAATGACAATATGATTAGCATTCAAAAATTTTATTCATGCCCTAGTTCGACATCATAGTCATTTTTGACTATGTTTTACACAAAAAAGAAAAATCATTTCATGCCCGTGGTCTTGACTTGTTAAGTCATTGACCTAATGATTATAGAAGGCCCGTGTGTATTGGAGATGGACTTGGAAATCAATTTCAAGTTTATTATTTTTTGATTTGATTTTGAAATAATTGTGAACTCCACTGTATGTTTCTTGCATAATTTCAAAATGAAGACAACAAGATAATTAAATATTAAAGGTTTTTTACCTTAATATTTAATATGTAAAAGTGAAAGAAGGAGAAATAATTACACATTAAATATTAAAATAATCATATCTATTATCTTTAATATTTGATCATATAGTTACTTTCTCTTCAGAATCATGCAAAAAGAAAAGATGAAAGTAGAACTCAGGATTGAATGGCAGTAGAGTAAACTGATGATGCAAGATGGGTGGAACTAAAGTTTTTTTTCATGCATATGAAGACAACTAGAGATTTATCTTGATTGCATGGAGTTTTTAGGACATATCTCCAGTTTCACATCAGTTTTGGAGTCGTTTCAGTCATGCATATCGTGAGGTGGAGTTTGCGGCATCTTGTGTCCAGTTTACTTCAGTTTAAGATCCTCTTTTCGAGGCTTTTCTTCTTTGCTCGGGAGAGGATATTTTCGTGATGTTTTCACTTCTAGTTTTCATTCAGTGTCACCTCCATGCACATTGGAGCCATTTCAAGTTGTACTTCAGTTACATATAGTGTGAAAGAGAGTTTTGAGTTGTTTAAGCTCAGTTTACAACATTTGTGAACCCTCTTTTCACACAATTTCTCTTTTTCTTGTGGGAGCTATTTCCGAGGTGCTTTTCACTTTTAGTGAACTGTTTGTTCCACCTCTCAGGGAATTGGAGTTCTCATACCTTTTGTATTTATGGAAAAAATTTAATCTTTTCTCAAAAATTCTTGTTTTTCATCCTTTGCATTCTACAAAGAGAAATATCTTGTAACTCAGTTTTCAGTTTCAAATTAATATATTTAGTAGGTTTTACAGGTTATCTTAGAGTATCAATTAGAGAGTGTTCCTTCTTTCATTATTTTATTTTAGACTTTGCCTTCACATATTCAAGAGTTTTGTATTTGTTGAATGTTTTAGATGTGAATTTAATGTGTTTAATTTCAAAACCTTTAAATTCCTGTCACATTCATGAATGCATGTACACGGAAAAAGAAATTTTAGCTACAGGTCATAAGTTGTGTTGTTAATTTATCCTCTCCTTTAGGTTGTGAAACATTATTTTCCTTCATAAAGAATGGATTGTGAAGCCTTCCGATGAAACAATTATGTTATTAAATTGCCCAATTTGAGTTGTGAAGATAGATTTCATAATAATCAGTTGTGAGTCAATCTGTTCATCGAGTATTTATTAGGTGCATCACCCAGATTTAAGTTCACTTTATGCATTTATTTCAAGCCTTATTCCCTTTTTCCATACAAGTTACACATAATTAACTAGAAGATCAAATAGGAAGCTGACCTAGAATCCAAAGGTTTACTTTCGAACAGGATACCCACAACCTGAAAGTACTCCAATGTTAGACGAGATTGCAGAGTTTTAAAGCTCTACATGCGGGTGAAAATCCCTGTGATAACACTTACCTCCCATAGTTAATTTCCTAATTATTTAATTAGCTAACTATTCTACCAAGATTAAATAAATTCTTTAATTTATTTAGTTGCACATTCAAAAATGGAATATTCTTTCTTTATTATTCTAAATTCAAATTCAAAAATGTCTTTCATCTCAAAAATATCTCTCCTAGAAATAAGGAACTTTAGTTAACTCTACTTTTTATCAACATGCATGGTCTCTTGATCTCTCAGTCATCGTCAACCCTTGATCTGATATTTCTTCTCCCATTGTTGATCTCATGTCCTAAAAAATTATAAACTAAGCATTCTTTGATTGTTCATTTCTCTCCAAAATTTGCAATCAAGAGATCAACTCCTCAAAATTGCATCAAGGGATCCTCAATATTGGAATTCAAGCTTCATCATCATCGAGCTTTTTCACAATTGGGTTATGCTAGGTATGAGAAATCTACATATCCTAAGATGTGATCTCACATATTTGACAATGGAGTAATGATTTGCATCTTTGGGTGAGGTAAAAGTAGGCTTAATTTTATTTATGCTATTGTTTCTTAATTAATTTCATTTGATCATTGCTATCAGTTCATTAGTAATGAGTCTAACTTAACCATTAGGTCTTGATTTATTAATTTGATCTAGAACTCTCTTGTTGTTTGAACCCTTTTAATTGATCTTTCCATTATTCCTGTTCACACAAAGCTAATAGTTTTGTTCCTCAAGGATCTTAAGGGACATCACTAGATTGATGTAGCCCAAAATAATATAGATTCCTATGCAACAAAACTATACCTCAACTAGCATTTTCCATCTAAACTAGATATGTTGTCACCATTGATTTCGTAGTATGAGGTATGGATCATAAGGCATCACTCCCAAGACCCTAACGCTAAAGAAAAAAATATACTTTTATAATATTGCATTCACAAGATAGCACTCTCAAGACCCTAACAGTATTAAAAACTATTTTTTCAGAACATTACATTCACTATCACCACAAGAAAAAAATTAAGGATTGGAGTGAACTGGAAGAGGGTTTCATAGGTTGAACCTAATTCTTGGCTATAAGCTTATATAGATCATTCATAGGTACCACAAATTATAATACTTTTCTTAGATCAAATTTTGATAGTTTTTCACAAGGCTCTTAAAATACATCATTAGACCAATATAGCATATAATAATTTGGATTAAAAAGAAATGAAATGGTGTCTCTAGTAGAATACAATATCAAACTTGAATGTATTTTTATTGTTAATTCAATGTTGTTAGGTGTGGATTACAAGATATAACTCTTGAGAGCCTAAGACTAGAGTAAATTGAAACTTTGCAATACATGGTAACTATCAATTGTTGGGGGAAACCAAGAAATAATTATGTATATTGACTTAATTGATAGTTGTAGGTTTCTAATACTAAATTAAATTAATAATTTGCAATATTACATTCACTACCACCATAAGAAAACTATCAAGAGTTGAAGGAAACCAAGATATAATTCTATAGATTGACCTAATAGATAGTTGTAGGTTGTTTTTTTGTTAGGTAAACACTTTTGACTAGAGTTTTGAACCAGTGAGGCCTCATTCAAGGAGATTCATCCCCGTCAATCATCTCTCCTCTTCCTCTCCTCCATCTCCTATATTCCTCCTCTCGTCTGACTCTTCCATCTCCACTCCACCTCTTCATCCTCTCCTTCTCTCCTCCATCTCCTCTCTTGCATCTCTCCTCTACCTCCTCTCTTCCTCTCCTCCAGCTCCTTCATCTCCCCTCCTATCCTCCTCTCATATCCTCTCCTCCTCTCCTCCATCTCTTCTCTGCTCCTCTTGTCTTCTTCCTTCTCTTCCACCTCCCATACTTTGTCTCCTCCTCTCTACCTCCTCTAGTGCACCTCTACACATCGACCTCCTTCCTCACATTTTCACCTCCCTACCATTGCTATCCTCCTACTGCCACGCCTCCACACCTCTGTCCTTCTCACCTTTGATATTGTTCTCCTTTGACACAACTCCACTTGCAGTCTATTGATCACCTCGAAATCCTCCATGATCACTGGTAAACCATTCTCCATCATACTCTCCAAATTTGACCCTATAGAAATGCCCAATCTTCCTCTATCCTCCATCCTCTCAAAAAAATCCATCATCCACCATTCTCCATTCTTTGGCCACTGATCAACAAGCATTCGTCCCACCATCCACTGGTGGGATTCGAACACTAGAAAGTAGTATCACTATTGCTTGCAACTTGTCATTGCACTATGGGGTAATCCCTAGATAGTTGTAGGTTGTTAGCACTAAAGTAAACTAGCACATTAAAACATTGCATTCATTGACACCACAATAAAATATCAATAGTTGGAGAAAACTAACAAAGTTTTTAAGATTGAAATAAAAAGAAATCATTATATTGATCTAGCCTAGAAGAATTAGAATTTTTAAGCAACAAAATGACACCTATAGTATCATCTAACATCCCAACTAGATATTTTGGCACTATCATATTATTATCATGAGGTGTAGATTATAATAAAGCGCTTTGGAGACCTTAACACTAAATAAATTAATGCCTTTTATAACATTACAATTTCTACCACTATAAGAAAACAACCAAGAGTTGGGGGAAACAAGAGAGAATTTTATAGATTAATCCAATTATTAGCTCTACATTTAGACAAAACTATAACATGGAATTTTTGTTTGAACCTAAAAGATAAAGTTTTCTAATGAAAGATTTCCTTAACTGCCTCATTTTAAAACTATAAGAATTTTAAAACTTTAATAATGTGCCTCTTCACAGTAAAATGGAATAAAATAATGATAAAAATTTCATAAATACTTTTTGAAATGGAAAATAATGATATTTATCTTATTAAATAATTGAATGAAATAGGTAAATAGCATTTTATAGAAACTCAAAAATGATTTAGCAATTTTTATTATATAAATAAAAATATGGGAAAAGAGATAACATGGCACCAAATATTGTAGCTCTCTATACAAGACTCTAGTACCTTCTATGGACATCTATGTGTTGCATATTAATTGAATCTCCTCATCCAATAGTGAAGATTTGAAATCATTAGTTAAATCTTGAATTTTGATGATGAAACCCTTAATTGGCTCATGTTATATTTTTTCTTGAATTCTATAATTTGTATAATAGATAGATTATTCTTAATATTGTATCTATAAATTTTTCATGAAATTTATTTCCAAATCCTTAAAGGAAGTGATATAATCATGATAAAATAAATAAAATCTTTTCAGCATATGACTACTCAAGCTTACATTTGAAATAATATAGCAAGAAACTTACCTTCATTAAAGTAAGTGAAGAATATATCTTAGAAATTACTTAGATGAATAAATGATTTTCCTTCACCATCATAATCTATAGAATAATTCTCAACAAATCCAAGGATAAGTAAAAATTTCATGTACTAAAGGATTTTTCCATATCTTTCTGATATATTTTTTTTGTTAAATTATTTTATTATACAAATCAATTCACCTTTCTAAATGGTTATAAGAACTAATCTATGTGGTGTGAAATGAATTGGAATGTGGAGTTGTACCTATGTCCATAAGAAAGAATGGTTATCAAATTGATTATTGGAGTCACTCACCTTGATCTTTTGATATCCATTTTTTGGTATTTACTACTAGTGTACACAAATAGCTTTAAGAATCTACTAAATTATGAGAATCACACTATCATCAATTAGAATCCTATGATGATTGACCTAATAACCTTGGAACAATGATTGAGGCTATAAAAAGGAATGGAATGGAATTAAGATGATGTGTACCAGTTAAATGCTCTAATTTAGTTCTTGGATATCTCACATTTGTATATCGCTTTCAAAATTATGTTTTCTTTAGTGTTTGTGTTATATGATGGCAACAATATCATGGTGCATTGGATTTTCATATTTGGTAGCCTATTATCGGGTAGTTTTGTGGTTGAAATCCTTCATATTCTTTTCATTAAGGAGTAGTTGGTGTTGCTAAGTGTGGCTATATTTAGTTTTTATTTAATGGTAGGTCACAATGTATGATCCTTTCATAATACACTTTATAGGGATGATGTATTGGATCATCACTTGAGGAAATTTAAGCCTCCACAATGTTTAATATTATTAAGGCTATCCTCATATAACAAAATAACAAATATTAGCAAGTTGAGGTATAAAGCTTCAATCCTTATAAATTTTTAGTAACTAGTGACAATAGTTAAAAATGATGAGATTCATATGAGTATTTAAGAATTATTGGTTCATTCAAAGGATGGATAATCAGAGGGTTTGGTTAATGGGGAATATAGCTTTATCTAGTGTAAATATGTGATAGAAACACTTGAAATTAAGGCTAGGAGAGATGAAAGTTCAACCTCAATCATGACCTAAGAGTACATCAATTGATTTCATGCAATATATATGTTTGTTTATTAAAAATGATTTTGTCTCCCATATCAAGAGACATTTGGAGGTGATGCGGAAGTTCCCTCTCCCATACCTAGGGAATTTAAAATTGTAAAGGTCAAAGAGGTGTGAAAATTCAATTTAAAGTGTCTATTTTGAGGGGCTAAAACAATTAGTTGAGTAGGTGTTAGTATGCATTGTGGTTGTTTCTAGAAAGGATTTTAGGAATATAATATATGACCACAAAAGGTAGATATAATCTAGGGTGAGAGCATCTAGGGATCAAGATCAATCTTTAGGGATTACTGATAATTAGATCATTATATAGTGATGTCATGAGCTAAATAATGTAATAATATATCACTTGTAGACTAATCATTGCATAAATATATTATAATCAAAATAGATGCAAATATAAAGCAAAAGAGCATGGTTGTGCAATTTTCACCACTCTAATAGTATAATATTCCACCAAGTAAATTGTGGTCCTTATTTTGTGAAATAAATTATTCAAAGGAGAGTGAATGAAATAATTAAGGAATTGACTTACAGAAAAGATAACCTTTTTACAAGATTAGAGATCGAATCAATCTTATACATAAGTCAAAAGGACCTATTACTTATAGAGGCCTATATAACTAATTTTATATTAGGGTCAATTGAAATAGCAACAATAATTATATAGTTTTATCTTGTATTATTAATGATATTATTTTAGTTCTTGTTGTGTTCACACTACTAGAAGGTATGACGTTAAAACTATTAATATTTTTTTATTCTATGTTCTATTGCGACATGCAAATTTAAAAGTAATAAATTTGAATGTAAAAATTATGACTGTCGTAGTCACATGGTGCTAGATCCACAACCTATTTTTTCCCTAAATCATCTAAATGATTTCTTCTAGAGAGTTTCTATTTTTGGGGATATAAACCCCCTACATGCTTGCATTGTGAGAGTTTGGAAATTTTATCTCTTTTATTTCTCATTTAGCTATGGAAGCATAGAAATCATGTTGACTTTTCTCATGGGGATAGTGATTGTAATTTTGCATTTTCTAAGAAGGTGAATGTGGCCTCCTTTATTTTCTTTCAAATTCAAGCTCAACAAGAGAAGGTGATGCTAGAATTGTAGAACTTGTAGAATTTTCTCAACCATTGGGGAGCATGTCTTGCACTATGAGATAGGTGATACTAGATGGTATAGGTTAAACCCTACCTTTGGCTTCATAAATGAAACCATAATTTCTCATCTAGTTGTAGTCATTTCTTATCATTGTCAATGCAACATGAGTGATTCACCTACCCTTGTGAGAAGGTACCCAACTCCAAACAAGTTGTAATCATGAATTGATCTTTAACTTTATCCACCGATTGAGAATCCACTACTAGGTTGGGGTGTTTTGGTCCCTCTTACTATATAGGATCAACTATGACCATAAAATGGATGTGAGACTCTAAATGTACTAAATGAACATGCCTAATAAATGATTTCAAACTATGAAGATCCTCAATCACCTCTACCTAACACAATGACATATGCTTAATATTTAATAATTTTATAGTAATTACACTTTTCTCAACATATATAATTTGGGCCCTTAGTACCACCCAAAATATATATTTTTTTTTTGATGGAGGTCATCCACAAATTCTTTTTTGCTACCTGATACGGGAGCACAAGCCTTCTTGGGTTGAACCTCTTCGGCTAAGGGCCAAGGACTGAGGTGTATCCATTCCGCCAAATTCGCACGGGGCATGATCCCGGCCTCATCCCTTTTTCGGTGTCAGAGCCTTTGCATTCAGCAAGACTTGATCCCTGGTAGACTTATTTAGAACCTTTCAACTTCACCAGTAGACCAAAAGCCCATTGACACCCAACATATTTTCATTATAAATGTTTGAACATTATTCTTTTAACTTTGTATGAAATAATTTTAAGTGTCCGAATAAAACAAAAATAAAAAATAAAAAATTATACTTCGAGAATTATCCATACAAATATTCCCCGTTCGAACTCTCATGTTATTCATGAATGGGTATCTCAGTTAATTTTATTTCGGGTGAAGATAGTTTCAATTAATGTGTCGGCGTTTCAATTAAATTGATCCTCTCAACTCGGGTTATCTTGTTTTAATTTCCGACATGTACTCTATTTATAAGTGAAATCTGAATTTCTAATTTAGAACATGATATTTTCGGATCCAAGTTTTTGAACTGCGTCGCCTCTCAAAAAAGCGCCCAGTTCTTTATTTGTAGATAACTGTATTGCTTGGGAGACGGGCTCTAAATCTGGTATTTTTCTGATCGTCAACCTAAAACTTATCATCTTAAGTTTGCTATCAGTTGAAGATGGCTTGGCGCTCAGTTGAATGTGAACCAGGCATTCTGAACGAAGTCATTCGAGAACTGGAAGTGAAGGGAGTTCGAGTAGACGAATTATATTCTCTAGACTTGCAATGCTTAAACGATCTTCTTCTCATTTATGGCCTAATCTTCCTCACCAAGTTGAGACTACCAGAGAATGATGATAGACCTGTCTTGAGTCTCCAACACTGTAGCCCGAATCTCTTCTTTGCAAAGCAGGAGCTCAACAATGGGTGTGCAACTCAGGCCATTATTTCCATTCTAATGAATTGCCCATCTGTGGACATTGGCCCACAGCTTTCAAATTTGAAGCAGTTCAGTAGAGATTTTCCACCTCTGCTCAAAGCTCTTTCTATCACCAATAACGATGCAATTCGCAATGCCCACAACAGCTTTGCCAAAGAAGAGATTGCTGTTTCTACGTCTGAAGATGGTGTATATACTTTCATTAACTACGTACCAGTTAATAACAGTATATATGAATTAGATGGGTTGAAGGAAGGGCCCATCGGTCTTGGACAGTTTCATGGAACTTCAGATGGCTTGGATTGGCTGACTGTCGTCCGGCCAATTCTTCAAGAACGAGTGGAGAAATATATGGAAAGAGAAATAGATTTTAGTGTGTTGGGTGTTGTAAAAGATAGGAAAGAAGAGTATTGTGCCCGTCTGGAGTATCTTGAGAGTACGAATGAGCAGGTTCTGAAGCAATTGACAGGGAAGATGGATATGGAAAGCCTACTGAAGATTTTGGAGGAGACAAACTCTGAGCTTGAAGCTGTCAAGCAGAAAATATCAATGGAGGATGAGAAGATTAGAAGGTGGAGGAGGGAGAATGGAATTAGGAAGCATAACTATGCACCCTTTTTGTTCAATTTTCTTAAGATTTTGTCTGACAAGGGTAAACTTAACGATGTGATTAAGAAAGCCAAGTCTGGGCAAAATAAATAAAGATTGTGTATCAGTGGTGGAGTTGAAGCTTCCATAGATTGAATTCAGCATGCTTATTCCTTCCATGAAATATTATTAGATATATTTTTCAATATTTTTGATTTGTTGAAGGTAATTAGAACATTTTTATTTAATGTTGAAGATTTTAACTAATTCATGTTAAATCTTAGATTGTTTCAAGATTCACTAATCTATATCCTAAAAGATATACATCCTTTCATCTTAAGGATATTAAAATTTTATTGGTGATAGGTAGAATTATTAAAGAATGGTAAGATATGGGTACATTTCACAATGTGAATTGTTATTTAATTTTTTTAAATTTATTAGTAAGAGTGTAAAAATATTTGATATTTTTTAACAATTATAAAATATACAAATTAAAATATGTTTTTAGGTTTAGTATATACATATATATTTATAAATATATTATTTAAAAAGATTAAGATCAAAATATAATAAATTTTAATTTTAATTCATAATTAATGGTTTCATTGATATAATCGATTGGTTATAAGGAACCTCATGTTATTTCATATGATATACAACTAGTAACACACAAAATTTACTAAGAACAGTCTTGTAAAATAAATTTTTTAAAAATCATTTTAACAAATACAACACATAATAGCATTATAATATGCACACATTTGTGCTCTTAAATGGTCCATTTTATGATCATATTTGGAAAATCAAAGTTAAATTTGGAATTCAATTAATGTTTATTTAATGACACTTAAAGATCCAAAATAGGTGTAGAGTAGGGAGCTAGTGGCCTTGTCTAGCCTATTTTGGTCCAAATTTAAATATTTTATCATCGACATTTTAAAATTTTGAAATTTGAATTCATTTTTTGGTTGTTGTTAATTAATCTTGTGGGAATTAAATAAATGCATATAAATACAAGTCTTTTTCCCCATTTGAAATGATAAACAACCCTTTATCTCCTCTCTTATGTGTAAGTGACAGATCTAAAGTGAATTTGGGAAAGGATTGGAGACCTAATTTCTCAATAAAAAATTCAAGCATCATATATCGAAAAATTAGGGAAAGTGGAATTAATCATTGAAAAGTGTTTGACACTGAGTAAAAAAAGGAAGAACCTATAAACTATGGCCATCCGAGATTTGAATTCTAAATTTTTATTTTTTTATTTCCAAGTCTAGGGTGCGAGTGCCCTTGTCTAGCCAATTTAAGCTTAAATTAATATGCTAGGTTCCTCTATCTCTACACTCAGTTGTAATATAACGATTTCATGTGTTTTTACTTTGTGCTTCCTTGAAATCATAACAGTTTTTGGCAGTTGCATAGTATGCCTAATTACACATTTGCATCATCAAATTTAGTCAATTATCAATCAACCAATAAACCCCCAAAAGAAAGAACCAAAACCTTCATCCACCATTTTGGCTCTTCCATAGCGATTAGTAGCCAAGTGGGTATTTGTGATAGTTTTTGTTCCTTCCATTTGTGTCGGAGGAGAAGGTGTGATTTAGACCCTATATCCATTTTCCCACATAATAGTTCCTATATAGTATAGTGAGAAAATCAAGGAACTTTTAGCTGGGTGAGCAAGTGGTAAAAAAGTTTGTGGCTCCCATACACAAGACAAAAGCCTCCAATGCCCTCTTGGGTTTGAACTGAGATCCAAAAGAAGGATTTGTCGAGGATGCAATATGCATACTCACTAGGAGAGAAAATGAGGACATGAAGAAAACAATCACTCTCATGAGGCAAGGTTTGACTAGAAACAACATAGGAACTTATGCATTTTTTATGTGCCATGATGTAAATCTTTTCTCCCCTACTCAGATTACAAGGCTACAAGAGATCATTAAAGGCATTTGCATCGTGATCTTCACACATGATTGAAAAGATGACAATGTAAATAAATTCTCTTTACATAATTTGCCTAAATAATAATATAATTTATTATATAATATTATATATAATAATATGCATAATTATATTATATATTATTTAATTTTTATTAAATAAAATATATATTTATATTAGTTATCTATTCTATCATATTTATATTTAATAATTTATAATATTACATATAATATATAATTATAAATATAACTATAATATTATTATTATCAATTATATTCTATAATGATAAATTATTATGGTTTTATCATATTTTAAGTTCTTTAAAAAAACTAATGTACATATTTCAATTTTTGAAACTTCATTGGGATTTAATGATTTTTTTATATTTTATATGATTAGGGGAAGGGTGTTAGTAGTTAAATCATAATCAACTTCATGTACCCTAATTTCCTGAATGGTATGTGAGACTTTGACATTTTTTATTTATTTATTTGTATGTGATTGAAGAGCTAATAGCTATTGTTTTGGCTTCTAGATAGTTAGAATGAACCCAAGAGGCTTTGACCACCACAAAATTTGCACAATTGATCTAATATATATGCACAAATTCGTTAGTAATCATGCACTATTGGTACAAATAAATTTGCACAACTCCTTCAATTAAATAAAAAATTTTAACTACTAAATATACAAGTGATATATTTGAATTTTTTAGTGAGCTTTTAATTAGCATGTATCAATGAACAATTATTGAAACATGGATGATAACTGCTAGGACCTTTCCCTCACAACTCAAAAAAATATAAAAATTGTGTATTTCTTTCTTGTGATTTGCAGCAATTTAATAATTCTAACAATTTAAAAGAAATTTCTCTTTTCCCACGATTTGTGAATCTACAATGTAGGTTTTTTTAATAGCACTAAATAATATGTTGTTTCCTGCAAATGACAAAAAGATGACAATTAATTACACCGAAGACATGTCTTATATGAACTTTCGAAGCACATTTTCCCCTTCGATGGTTAAAATGGAGTTACACAGCATGATTGACAATTCCATCATTGCTAACTGTTGATCATTTTTCCCCATTTTTTGTATGTTGATTTTCGCCATTTTTTCTTGCTTTCCCCACCCCTATCGACATTACGGAAATTACGGTCGCCGCTTTTGGTTTCCACTCCACCCATTGTTTTTCCCTTCGCCACATGGGTTTCGTAATATTTTGTCTACAAACTCTGCACTTTTTCCTCATCCACCATGCGGGAAAGTAAATTGCCTGCAAAGTGAATTGGAAAAGTAAATTTATCTTTTTTATTAACTAATTGATATTTGATATAGTTTAATGATTCATATTATCTTTTTTAAATTTTTAATTATTTAAAGAATTTATTTATAGAAAATATCATTTTTTTGTTAATTAGAAATATGTGAAAATGTGAAAAATTAAACTATTATTTATATTTAATATATAATGTTATATTATATAATAGTATAATAGTTAACACAATAGTTACTACATAAATAATAAATATAATAATATAATATAATAAAAACATAAATATAATAACATAATAATATAATAATAGTTAATACATAAAACTAAAAAAAATATTATTATTCTATAATAAAAAAAAACAAAATAATAATATTAAAATCATTTTCTAAATGATCTATCAATTGATTTCATATACTACACAAATGTGTGCAAACAAAAAAACTATTTTTTTCTTAATTGACCTTCCACACCTCTTTGACCTACCCATTGCACAAGGTGCCAAAGTTAGTTGTATTGTCTTCCATTGTTATAATAGGCTTTCAACCGTTGATTTTAAAGATAAATTGGTTGGACAATTATAAATTTTTACTTTTATTTTCGTAATAGATATTATTGATAATAAATATTATGGATAATAGATATTATGAATAATGATTGTTAATTCTATTAAAAGAAATCAACTTAAATTTATTAAGTTATTTTTTTATTTCCACCTCAACGTTTCTATTTAATTTAAAATTTAAATTTATTAAAATAAAACAAAGAATCCTTATATTTACCAGTACAATGTTGAAAACAAATTTGATATTCTGCAATATTATAAATTACTGACTATAATGATGAAAAATATAAGATAAGATAAATACAAATAATTTTTTTATCTATATTCATATATAACCCACCAGAAAATTTACCCAAAAATACTGGCAGTTCTTTACTACGGGAGGCTGTGAATCCACTCCAAAAAACTATTTACCATGAAAAGAAGAAAAACACTAGAATTTGTGGTAAGCATTCACAGCGACGTCAGGCAATGATGGAAGTAAGTATCCATGAAATGTCTGCAAATTTATGAACGTATGCAGTCCGGTATACTGCGAACTGTGCCCCGCCATGGAATCCCATATTCACGCGGACTTTCAATAGATCCGAAAGAAGCGGCAGTACATCGCGAGTTCTGGTACACCCGCACCCGCCCGCCTTGCCCATAGATAGCTAGCTCTTGTTCACACCAACTCCGATTCATTTTTCCAACCCCGATCTACCCGGCAATACATCAATAATGTTTGTGGAAATCTGCAGACTTTATCAATAACGTTTGATGTACGTTTGCCTTGTATCAATACCCTTCGATTTTTTTATCTACATCTTTTTATATACTGTGGTCAGCACACACATTCAACACAGCAATGTTATGTTAGGGGTCCATCCACAAAATCAATTGGGCATGTACATTTTGGATCGTTAGATCATTCTAGATGGCAAATTAAGACTATCCATTTATTAAAATCTTATAGATGAGTCTGACGCATAGTTTTATATGATGGTTCATCCATTCAAGATGTAGATAATGTTGTTAATCCAAATGATAAGAAATCAGTATTATAGATATGGTTGAGGAATGGTATAAAATTTTATTGATCTTGTCTACTTTTAATATGGATGCAATGATCAATCTAATTGATGATGAGTTATGCATTGTAGATACTAATATAGATACTTATATTAGTGAGTGTCAAATTTCTAAGAAAGTTAGAGTTAAATTCAATTATCACATAATATAATTATGCTTTCAGTCTCTTTAAATGATGTTGAACAAAACAATGTTTTTTTGTACTAGTGAATTTCTATTCAAATATTAATAATGAGCAGATTAACATTACCAAATATGTAATTTAGTATTTGATTATTTGAAGTCATGAATAATTCCTCTTATTGACCATTCTTTTTCACTTAAGTTGTAAATTAAACATTAAAAGACCAACTTAATGACAATTCTGATTCTGTTTTAATTTCTTACTCTGAATGTACAGGTCTGTTTTTTTTTTTAAATTATTTTATAATACAACATATAGATGATTATGGATGCCCTAAAACCCTTTCATCAATCCTACATTTAGTTTTCTAATCAGCTCACCTAGGTATCACATCACAAATGTATGATGGATGGGTGTGGATGCGCGGAGGCATCTCTTATGAGGTGCATACATTAGGGAGAGTATTAGCCACAGCTATCCCTTACATTATGGACATTGTATGCTCTAAGGAGTCTTCTATGTAGGCGAAATTTGCGCTACTCTTACGGAGTTCTAATCTATATAAGGTGGCCGCTGCCCTCCACAATTCGTGTGGAATGTCTTGTTTTGAAATTTGGGGCAGGCAAATGGGTGAACGTACGTCCATTCAAATGTTGTGGTTAGGCCTGGCTCTGGCATTCACGATAACCACTACCAATGCAATACCGAATGACAATGGTTCCTCTTCTTCTTATGGCTTTGATGTACATCGCCCTAGAATGGATGGAACGTTTTCTGTTGTGAAAAGTCGTATGCTGCTGGGCAATGATGGTTTGGATAAGAGGGACGTGGAGGGTCTACTCTCTTTCAGAAATGGCATTACAGCCGACCCCATGCAATCGCTCTCCAGCTGGATTTCTATCAATGCAGAAAACGTGTGCTCGTGGAACGGTATTGTGTGCAGAAAGCAGTCCAAAAGAGTTGTGGCCGTAATTCTCCCTCACCTGGGATTGAAAGGTACCATTTCTCCTTCCATAGGATCCCTCTCCTTGCTGCACATTTTCAATCTTACTAATAATTCTTTCACCGGAAGGATTCCACCGCAGCTTGACCAACTGAAAGCTTTAAGTATAATAGACCTTAGTCTTAATGGACTGGAAGGTTTCATCCCCAAATCTCTCGCGAATTGCACGCACCTTCAGTGGATTAAACTTTCGGAAAACAACTTGACCGGGAGCATACCTGCAGAATATGGTGGTCTAAGCAAGTTAGAGCATCTCCGCTTGTCCCATAATAGTCTGACTGGAAGCATTCCAATTTCTCTGAGCAACTGCACCTCTCTCCTTCGATTGAGCATTGGCTACAACAATCTCAAGGGTTCAATTCCTCCTGTTTTGGGTTCGATTAAAGGTCTGTCATACCTCTACTTTGAAGGCAACTTGTTGACTGGTAAAATCCCCCCTTCTCTCAGTAATTGCTCTGAATTGTACTATATTGCCTTTTCTCAAAACGATTTGACAGGAGGCATTCCCTCTGAACTGGGTAGGCTGAACAAATTAGAATTCCTTTACCTGCAGCATAATACCAAGCTCATGCCTCAGATTCCAGCGTCTCTAGGTAATTGTTCTTCACTTCTAGTATTGTTTCTATCTAATACCATGCCGTCTGGCATCATACCACCTGAACTAGGAAATTTGAAAGAGCTTTTCCAATTATCATTGTTTACCGGATATCTCACTGACCATATTCCACAAGAATTAGGAAACTGTAGTAAACTTGAATGGATTGATTTAGCAAGAAAACAAATTAAGGGACCACTGCCCATGAGAATCTCAAAGCTTCCTCTAACAACTCTTGCTTTAGGTGACAATTCTATTGGAGGAAGATTACCATATTTCCTCTTAAATATAACCCAATTGACTTATTTAGACCTCGCTGGAAATGAGTTCAGCGGATTTGTTCCAGAGGAGATAGGAAATCTGAACAAGCTCGACACTCTGAAACTTGAAGCAAATAGATTAACAGGTGTACTACCCGAAGGAATATGCAATTTAACCAGTCTTGAAAATCTTTACTTTGACAGAAACAGTTTCACAGGGAGAATTCCAGTGGCCATAGGAGAGATCCAATCTTTGAAAATTCTGCATATGTATAATAACAATTTTACTGGACCTATACCCCATAGTATTGGTCAGCTCAAGAACCTTAATGAGCTTATCATGTACAGAAATAATTTTTCTGGTGGTATTCCTCAAAGCATTGGTGGGTTGATTTCACTGGAGTCACTAGATGCATCTGATAATCGGCTAACAGGAACAATTCCGCAATCCATAGGGAAGTGCAATCGTCTAACTAGTCTGGTACTGACCGACAACTTTTTGTCCGGAAGAATTCCAGCAACACTTGGTAACTGCACAGCCCTCAAGAGGCTAAAGCTGTCCAGTAACTCATTCTATGGAGATCTACAAATTGAATTTTCTTCTTCTATAGAAGTTCTCTCTGCTCACTCTAATAAATTTTCTGGGACCCTGCCTGCATCTTTGGCCAATCATAGACAGCTCAAGCTTCTTGATTTCAGCGATAATAGATAGACAGGTGAACTTCCATCACACTTGATTGCAAATTGTCTAGAGCTGAGAGTTTTAAGCCTTGGCTCGAATGAGCTAGAGGGGAATATTCCTGTAGGAATCAACACTCTAACCAGATTGCAAGTGTTGGACTTGTCGAATAATAAATTTTCTGGAAAAATTCCTTCTGCTCTGGAGGGTCTGCAGGGATTTCAAAACCCTGAAACTTCACAAGTGAATGGTACTACACTCTACGAGGATCTACCGAGCATTTCAATGAAAGGAAACGTGTATTCACTAGTATATGTGCTGGTAACAAACACCATACTTGATCTGTCAAACAACAATTTAAATGGGAAAATACCGGAAGGCATCGGGAATCTATCTCAGATGAGGTTGTTAAATCTAAGCGGAAATCATCTGGAAGGTGGGATACCGGCATCTCTGGGGGAGATATCAACCTTGGAGCAGTTGGACTTGTCACGGAATAATTTGAGTGGGAAAATACCCCAAGAACTGTCTAAATTGTACCTCTTGAGCTATTTCAATGTTTCTTTCAACAATCTGTGTGGGCGAATACCAGGAGGACCGCAGTTTGCAACTTTTGATCCCATATTTTACCGGGGAAACCCACCTTGTTTGTGCGGCTACCCTTTCCCAAACTGCAAAAATGTGGCATTGGTTCCACCTTCACCATATGCGAAGCAGTCAGTGTGGAGCAAACTAGATGAATATGTCTCAGTGGTTGCTGCGGGATTGGGGTTGGGGATTGGATTTGCTGGAACAATGTCAGTGATAATATGGGGGGACAGACTTTGGCGTTGCATTAGGGCCCTCAAAATCAAAGGCTTTTATGGAGTTACAGGTTCCCAAACATGCAGTTGGAGTTTCAACTACAGCCCTCGCTTTACATTTCACTCGTCCACATCAACAACCAATGGTTAGTTGCTTTCTCTATTCTTCATTTACAATTTTCTAATGTTTCATCTCACTTCTTGAAAGATTCAGCAGTTTCGTTTTGTGCTCCAGAATAGGAAATAGTCTGCTTCTTCCATCAATCTTTGTGGGAAGCAGCCTGTAACAGTCATTGAAAAATCGGCGTTGGATTCAGTGGAATATGTGTGTGGTAGGTATATGGGATAGAATAAAGCATTTGGTATCAGGATCCACAGAATGGTTTCCCCGCTATTTTGGTGGTGCTAAACTGATGAGAGGGACATAATAATCCCGAGTATTGTAATATGTTTTATCTTTTATTTTGTGTCTAGTATTGTGCTATTTGTTTCAGTTTTATTATACAGGCAAGAGTATTTTGAGACTTTTGCTTTACACCAAAATTACTTCTAAGTTTTAAATTTTACTTTATAGCTAAGGTCAAGATAATATGAAATTGATTGGATCTCTTATATCTTTTTTCTAACGCACCAAAGTTATTGTACGATATTTTAAATTTTACTTTATCACAAAGATTAATGTAATGTGAAATTGATAGGATTATATATATAAATGAGTGAGATTTTTAAAATTGTTTTTATGATTATAAAATAATTAAATCATATTATATCAGATAATGCAAAGATAGATTATGTGAGTTTTTAGATAATTTATAGAAGCTAGAATATTAATTGTTATTTTGGTTTTTTAAATTCATGTTCATAATAGTGAGATCTATTAAACAATAAAATTATGTCATAAGATTATATGAGTTTGTTTTTTAGTTGAAGATTTTTAATTGTATGGAAACAGAATATAGTTTAATAAGATAAATAAAAGGAATTATTTTAGGTAATAATTGATAATATAACTAATAGATATATAACAGATTAAGGAAAAAATTAGTTATAGATTAATTTAGTATATTAAGAGACATCACTATAATGACATGAACATGTTAACAAAAGTTACTAAAAAGTTGACATATAATTATTTTTAAAATAACAAATATAATAAATGAAATAAAACAATTCTTGCTAAATAAAGAATTATAATTCTTAAAAAATTCTAAAGTAAAATAAAATAACAATTTAAGTAAATAAAACTATGTAAAAGCGTTCTTAAATAATAATTAAAAAAGCTTTTAAAATAAAGTAATTTAAAAATTATTTTATTTAATTAAGAGTTTTAAAATAATTTTATTCTATGAAAAAGACAATTTTATTTAGTTGGTATTAGTTTTCCATAGTCCATGAAGATAATGCCGAAAGCAAATAAAGAAAAGGAGAGAAATAATGAGAAGAAAGAAACAATGAGAAAGAAAGAGACAACAAATACCAAATTAAATATAAAAGGGAGGGAAGCAAAAACTCAGCTAAAAATATGAATATAAAAGACTAGAAAAAATAATGAAAAGGAGAAATAGGACTATAAATATAAAAGAAAGACTAACCAAAAACAAAAGTTAAAAAACATAACCCAAAAATATAAATAGGAAAAGTACAAATAATACAAGCATAAACAACAATAAAATTGATCAAATAAAAATGTAAATAAATAAAAAGAAAAAAGAAAAAGAAAACCCCAAGGAAAGACATATGAACAAAGACACACATACAATTACATCACAAAAGAAGATGAAACACTTAAGCTAATAAAAATAGAGGGGAGAAAACTTAGAAAATATAAGAGATGCACACAAATACAAAAAATGAACTAAATAAAATAATAGAATAAGAATAGTAAAAATAGAATAAAAAGAAAACCAAAAACAACACATTTAAGAAAAGTGAAGCTACAAAAAGAAAGAAAACCATCAAATAAGAAAAAGGAACTATATCGAAGCACTCTTAAAGACAAAGAAGCACACAAATAAATGAAACAAGGAAAGAATAGAATAAAAAGAAGAAAAAGAAGAAATAGAGAAAATATATAGAAATAGGAGGGGGGAAAGAGATCAAACCAAAAAATATAAAACAAAAAGCATAAAATAGTGGAAATGGGAGAAGAAAACAAAGACTTAAAAGAGCTCAAAATTTAAAACAAAAACACAAAAGAAGGGAACAAAAAATATAGCACATTAATTGCTTAGAGACAAGAAAAACAAGAGGATAAAATAGAGTAAAAAAAGAACGAAGAAAAAGCCAAGAAATGACAAATAAATAATAAAATCAAAAAATTCATATAAAATTAAAATAGGAACCAAAAAAGAAAATGAGAAAATAAAGAGTTAAATAAAGAAAGGAAAGAAGAGTAAAATTATAAATCAAGGTACAATAAAGAAAAAGAATATATATATAGACTTAAAAGAACTTGAAATGAAACAAAACAAAACAAAACAAAAGAAGAGAAATTAAAGCACAATGATTTGCTTAAAGACAAGAAAGAAAAGAGGATAAAATAGAGAAAAAGAAGAATGGATAAAAAGCCAAGAAAAGACAATAAGTAATAAAATTGAAAATAGGAACCAAAAAAGAAAATGGGAAAATATAGAGATAAATAAAGCAAGGAAAGAAGGGTAAAAATATAAATCAAGGTACAATAAAGAAAAAGAAAACAAAAGGAAAAATGAGAATATAATATATATATATATATATAAGAGCAACAACAACAAAAAAATCATACATAAAAGAAAAACAAAAAAAAGAACGAAGCAACAAGGAAGACACAAAATGGGAGCAGCCTAAAAAGATATAAGCGAGAGGGAGAGAACCAACACAAAAAAATAATTGCAAATAAAAGAAAAATAGAAAAAGCACCGAAGAAATAAGGAAGACACAAAACAAGTTCAACAAGACAATGAGAAAAATAAAATTTCTTTGTATATAACATGGTGGTACACAGGATGAAGATGGTCAAAGGAGGGGAGGAAGAGATAAAGGAGAGGGGAAGTGGAGGGGTGAAAGGGGGGTTAAAAAGGGGGGGGAGGAGGAGAGGAAGCTTGTGGGGAAGGAAGAGGGAGGGGGTGAGGAGTTCAAGGGGGGAGAAGAGAGGAACGAGCAAAGGAGAAAGAAAGAGGGGGGGATCAGGAGGGGGCAGGTTGTGTCAGAGGGAATTTGGTAAGGGACGAAGGGTTAGATTGGGAGAGGTGAATGAGAGAGATGAAAAGGGGGGGAGAAGGGAGGGAAGGAGAAGAAATAAGAGCTTAAAGGAAGAAGAAAAAGATCAAAAAAGGGGAGGAGGCAGGGAGGAAGGAAAGAGGAGGAGGAGTGTAAAGGGGAAGGAGCGAGGGAGAGAGAGGGAGAAATAAAGAGAACACTAAGGAGGGGGCTACAAAAGAAGGGAGTTAAGAAGGGGTTGTCAAGTTGGGCTAATGTGCCAACCTTCATCTTGATTGAGATTAGTGGCATGGATTTTTATGGTGATAGCCTCTTGGAGTTTTTACTTGAAATAATTTTCTTCCTTGACCATCACTTTGTCATTCTCGAGGAAAATGTGGTGCTTGGTGTGGAGGGAGTGCTTTGTTAGGGCGGATTTGGAGATGCAGTCATGTTTGATGTCAGCACTATGTTCTTTGATTCAAGTGTTGATGGAATGACCTATTTCACCTATAAAAGGGGTTCCATAGGAGCAATCGATCTTGTACACCTCAGGGTGGAGGAGGGGAGGTAAGGGATATTTGGTAGAATTGATGAATTTTCTTTATTTTTGTATTTTCTCTTTTCTTAAATGTGTTGTTTTTTGTTTTCTTTTTATTCTATTTTTACTATTCTTATTCTATTATTTTATTTAGTTCATTTTTGTATTTTTTTCATCTCCTATATCTTCTAAGTTTTTCCCTCTACTTTTATTAGCTTAAGTGTTTCTTCTTTTGTGATGTAATTGTATGTGTGCCTTTGTTTATATGTCTTTCCTTGGGGTTTTCTTTTTCTTTTTTCTTTTTATTTATTTATATTTTTATTTGATCAATTTTATTGTTATTTATGCTTTATTATTTATACTTTTCTTATTTATATTTTTGGGGTATGTTTTTTAACCTTTGTTTCTCTCTTTTATATTTATAGTCCTATTTCTCCTTTTCTCTTTTTCATTATTTTTTCTAGTCTTTTATATTCATATTTTTAGTTGAGTTTTTGCTTCCCTCCCTTTTATATTTAATTTGGTATTTGTTGTCTCTTTCTTTCTTCCCATTATTTCTCTCATTTTCTTTATTTTCCTTTTTGGTCTACTTTGAATTGAATTTTTCATTAGTTTCTTCTACCTCTCCCACTCTCTCCCCTCATTTTTAAGATCTTATCTACAATCTATTTTTCACTTTCTCCTCTTCTTGATGATGGATCACTAAGTGTGATCCAAAACATCAATTGAAACTCATACACAATTTAATCCAAAAAAAATTGGTATTACAATTTTATTTAGTTAAAATTTATTTTATTTTTTAACATTATTATTTAAGGGATATTTTATAGTAATTTTTAAAAAATGATTATATTATTATATTATTTTACTATTTAAGTACATTATAACTATTTCAATAAAATTATTGAAGTTAATGATATTTTTTTCTTCCTCATATATATTATTTGTTTTGTATTTTATTATTTTTGTATCTTGGTTCTTTAATATTTTTTCTTAATATGCTAACATCAATACACTCCACCTTTGTAAAAATAAAATTATTTTTCAATTTATTGAAATAATTATACTAGTTACATCAAGAGGTGTAACATATAGTGGTAGCATGAGTGTAATGACATGAGTCTATTAATAAAAAATAATTAAAATAGAAGGAGAAAAAAAATACAAAATAAAAATCTAGAAATAAGAAATAATCAAGAACAAGAATCACAAAAGAAAAAATCATAGATAAGTCATTTTGTGTTGGTTCTACTAAAAGAAATTTAAAATTGAAACTAAAATAAATCAAATAATTCTATACCATAAAAAAAGCTGATTACAAAAGCATCAACACACCATCAGTGCAGAACAACAACAAATAAAAAAATAAAGGAAAAGAAACAAACAACCATTAGATAAACTTTCCTTAAGAATCCTAGCCGCTTCCAAGTCCTCGGAGATCATCCTGTTATGCAACTCCATGACATCCTCCACATCCTTCCTTGGTACCGATTTGCATTTCTTTGTTTTACTCTAAGTGTGAACACTCGTCCCTATACCCATATCCATGACCTGCATCTCCTTGTCTGCACTTTCCCCCAAATCCTTATCCGCCTGCTCGTTGAAGAGAGATCTACCTGTCCATTCTTTTTCCTTCTTGTTGAGGAAGACAGGACCCTCCACTGAAGACTCCGATTTCTCCTTGCTAAGATTGATGATCATATCCATTTCCTTGCACAACCACTTGTAATTATTTTCCAGCAAGGAAAAGGGTATGTGCATGATCATCATGGAAAAAATAGGCCTTTAAGTGGCGATGAAAATTCAGAAAATCAAAGTTAGGAAACTTCACATAAAATTTTGGATAAATTATCTATATTATTTCAAAAATATGTAAGAATAGAATTTGTAGAAAATTGAATGTAGTTTCTAAACTACTAGGTTTATTTAAAATAAAAAAATCTATTTGGTGAAAATTTGAAATTTCAATGCAGTCAGTAGTACTTAAATTTCAGAGAAAAAATAAGAAGTAGGTGTCTGTCTGACCACCCTAACCACAATAAAAGAATAATATTTTTTTATAATATTTTAGATATAAGTAGAGGACTCATGTCTTGATGTGATGCATATTTTTTTGTTTTTTTTCCAAGCAAATAATTAATTAAATGAATTTTTTATTGCAACTTTTAAAAAATATAAAAACTTGTATGTCTGACCACCTTAACTTGGTCAAAACTTCATAAAATTCTTTTTTTTTTTTTAAATCCTACAGTATGCAAAGCATAGAATGTGATGCATGTTTTAGATTCAAAAAATGTGATACCATTTGAAAGCTATAGATGTTTTTTAATTAGCTTATCAATCAAGACTTTAGTCGTAATTCAGATAGAAAATGAATAGTTATTATTTATTAAATTCAAAGTAAAGCATAATTTATATTGGTGGAAATATGAGAATCTCCTTTAATAACCCTTTTTGTTTCATCAATTTTGGGTAAAAAAAAGTCCTCAGCCACATGGGTCATCATATCAGTTACATATCGCCACTTTTTGGCCCACCTCAGGCCATAATATTTCTTCAGGTTGGCCAACTCATCCACCACACATACAAAATTGGAATTCAACGATTTGGCCAACCCGAAAATGGAGTCCTTCTCTTTAAGGCTATGAAGGATGGAGATATTGCATCGGGCGATAGTGTCATGCTTGTTGTGGAGGTCCTACACCTCTTGAATAAACCACATTAGTAAATTGAAAGAGATGTCTACCCCTTCTTTGACCATACCCAAAAGTTGCAAAAATTCCATAGCCCCCCAGAATAACCCTCTTCCCTGATGGGAGCTCACGGGGGGATCCTCGTCCTACAAAACATCAGGATTAACCTTTGACTTACCTTTCTCTTTGGATTTTTCCATATGGGTGGAATCATCCACATCAACAATATTGTTCACCTTACCAGCAACAGGTGACCCTCCATCAACACCATGATTCGGTTCCAAATTTCCCACTTTCGCTATCTCATCACCCAAGATACCCTCGGCAACATCTAGACACTTCTTTGCCATCTCCTTAGAGCATACAAGTCCTTGAGATTTAGCCTTCTTTACATTGTAGAGCCCCTCCTCCACATCATCATCACGAACCTCCTTCAATTTGCACTTAACATGTGAGACCTTACTAGTAGAGGGTTTCTTACCACCATTCAAGGGCGTGTAGTCTAGGTCAGTGTTGTACTCCTTAGATGATGCCTCCAACTTTGTATCCATTTTTGTCCCCTCACTCTCCGCAACCTCCTCAATCTGAAATTTCCCACTCCTTTTCCTCTTCATTTTCTTAGTGGGGCGAGGAGTTTTACCAATACTATTAGCCTTAATGAAATCAACTATGAGAAGCATAAAACTCTCATGCAGAAAAGGGTTTCTTGGATTCTTTCTAAAACTCATAATTCCCTCTTCAAGTGAAAGCAACAGGTAGAAGGGAAAGGATATGAGCTTACCGTGCCTGAAATGTTTCAACATAAAAAGTGGTGACCATACAAGGCCGTGTATCTTCCATCAAGAGTGAAGTACCACATTAATGCCATAGCCACATCCTACCATATAGGTTTAATCTTGGACCTATCATACATGCCATAATCCAACCTCACCATTTTAGTTCTCTCTTTGTATAGTAGAAAATTTTTCATAGCAGAGCTCAACAAGTGCTTGTCTCTATCAATCTTCCTTCCTTCGGTCGACATATGAGTGACCTCGGCAATGATATCTTCATTAATGGTGGTATCCTGACCAAACATACTCAGGACACAACCATGCCAAACCTCAACAAAGTCCTTGGAAATATTAGCTTTAAAGACATGCAGCCTCTCCATGAAAGGGGTCACCCCTCCCTTCTACAAGACCTTCCAAACCTCTGCATTGGCCTTGAAGTTTTCATAGGAAAGCGATTCTATTTTTCATCTATCCCCACCCATAACTCAAAGCTCCACATACACAGACAAAAACCATAGCTGAATGTAAAAATACAATAACCAAATAGGAACATAAACACCTAGAAAGTATGCATTCCTACCAAGTACGATATTGAGGAAAATAATGGTGAAAAGGCTCAAAAATATATTATTTGAATGCCCACAAATTCCAATGAACTTTGCTAGCGCTAAGTGTCCAATCAACCAGATAAAACCATGATAACCACACAAGCCTTTTGTTGAGAGTACGTCTAACATCAACATGCTAAGATTTGTCATCATTAAGCAAATTAAATAACTCAAAGGGAAGGACATTATTTTCCTCCCAATGCCTTGCTGATGTCACCCATCGATTCGCCACCAGTTAGCAACCCGATTTGCCTCACGAAAGGCTTGAGAAATGTAAATCTCATTAAAAACCTGCAATAAAGCAAGGACATCCAAAATGAAGTTTTCAATAGTTCATGATGGGGGAGAGCCCTTCTTTTAAGACAATTGATAATATTTAGGGAGTCCCCTTCAATCCATAGCTTAGAGACCCCCTTGTCCCTATCCATTTTAATACCACCTCATTTTTCTAAGTTAAAGCCTATATAAAACTTTATTTCCATCTTTATGAATTTGAATTTTTCTCAAATCTATGAATGAAGTTTAAAATATGAAGCACACCTATATTAATAAAAGTTTAGGAAATCAAATAGAAAGGAAATTAACTTCAATTGTTTTAGAATATTATTTGATTGTGCTAATTTCAAAGTGAAGACACTTTTTTTTAAATATTTTTTTTATTTGCAATAGTAATTTTTATATAAAATATGATGCATCATTTAAATCATAATTAAATCATGTTGATTAACTTCTAATATTTGTTTCATTTTATATTCTAGTCATATAAATTGAATTATGAATATATTTTCATTAACTACTTGAATTTTATAGCTCTTTGAAAGAAATTTATAATATTCCATTAAGTTAACTAATTTTTACAAATTTTAAAGATTCTTTCTAAAATTTATAAATTATTTTAAGAGAGTTTTTAAAATTAAATTAAATATTGTTTGTATGTATGTATGTATGTATGTATGTATGTATGTATGTATGTATGTATATGTGTGTGTGTGTGTATGTATGCATGCATGCATCTATGTATGTATATTACTAGTTTTTAAAATTAAAAAAATATTTTCTTTTCATAAGTAAGATGTAATGATAATATTTATAAAATACAGTGATAAAGGAATGAAATCAAATCTATTGTAAAGGAAGACATTTCTATCCTCATTGAGAAAAAATATAGCTGAAAGTGTTGTTTCTTTCTTGAAAGATTCCCTGAATGGTCATAATCTCGATTTATCTAATATAAAGGATCTTATTGGCATTATTCCCAATATTCTCACCAAACAAGACCCTATTTATTTTAGGTAAGCCATTATTGTATCAAGAGCTCAAAAATTTTGTGTTTTATTTGGGAGCTTACAAGGCCCCAAATCCTAATGGCTTTCCCCCATATTTCTTTCAATACTTCTAGGCAATGATTTCTATGGACCTCATAAATGTTGTGAGGGATTTATTTGGATCGAGAAAATTGCTAAAACAACTAAACTCTACCTTCATGATGATAATTCCTAAGAAAGGTGATGCTCTCACTATGTAGGATTCTAAACCCTTAAGTTTGTGTAAAATAATTTATAAAATCTTCTCCAAACATATAATTAACAGATTGAAAGAGTTTCTTCATAAAATAATTTCCCCAATCAAAAAGGATTTGTAACAAGTAGGCAGATTCTTGATGTTTCTTTGATTACTCATATTTATCTAGTACATCCATTCTATGAAATACATCAAGAAGCCTAGTATGGCCCTCAAAAAAGAAATTTCTAAGGCTTATGACAAAATTTCTTGGTGGTTTTTGATGGTTGTCCAACAAAAGTATGGGTTCAAAGGTAGGATCCTAAATTTGACTAAAGTTTGTGTCACTAGTCCAAAAAAAATTGTTCTAGTGAATAGGGTCCCAAAGGGGTCCTTCTCTTGTGGGAGAGGCCTTAGATAGGGGGACCCTCTCTCTCCTTATCTATTCATAATGGTGGCCAAATTTCTTGGAGGGAATTTTCAAAAATTGTTTGACCTAAATATATTTAAAGGTGTTAAAGTTGCTTCTTCCTAGCGCCCTACCTCCGATCAATATTTTTTGGATGACACTATCCTATTTGGTGATGCCTTGTGAACCATAGAATTTTGTGATTTGGTTCCACTAGGGTTTAGGACCTAGGGCCACAATCTTCAACCTTTCATTCAAGAACAACCCTTGAGATTCCAATGCAAGGGAGATTGAAATCTAACAAAGAGAGTGTTCTAGGGGATGAAATGATGTAAATGAGGGGTTAACCACCAAGTTTAGACTTGGAAAAATAATGCAATGAATGATAAAATGTAAAACCCTAGTTTGATGCAATGATTTAAAGAATGATCCAAAAATGCAAACAAATTGCAATAAAAAACTGTAAAAGTGGAAATGTGCACCTGGGAAACTGGAGAAGGTAGAATGAAGGTTTGAAATCTTTAAAAATTCACTATTGAATCCAACTGGGACTCATTCACTAAGCTGGACAAATCAGTCTAGTTTCAGGAAAACTACGTCAGAAGAGATTTCAGACAAATGGGTACTCAAATCTACAAAAATCTCTGACAGATAGGTATAGTGGAAATCATTCACAATAGTAGCGAATCAGTCCACTTCTAGATTTTTGGAAATTCAAAGTTGGATTTTGTAATGTACTCAGTCTTCTTTGTTGTTCCTGGTTCAGATACGGATTTGAAACTGAAAAATTCAACCTGTAAGTCTTCTCCAAGCTTCTCCAAGGTTTGTTCACAATCTTGACAACTTTTCAAATCTTGCTCCCTGATAAATCTGTAACCTAGACCTACAAATCACATACAAAGAGAGGGAAAAGTGGTTGTGGGGTTAGAGAATAGGGGTTTACCTTGGTCAAACCCCTTGTTGGTAATTAAACCTTGAAATGAAAGCAAATGTAAAGGAGATTGATGAGTGAACAAAAGGTGATGTTGCAACTCACCAAACCCTTGCAAGAAAGTGCTACAATTATGCTTGAAATGGCTGAAATGGATGTGGTTCTTGATTCTTGCTTGAAGGAGATAGATTTTGAATGCAAAGCTTGCTTAGATCATGAAATCTACACCACAATTGTGAGCACAATAACAAACATAAAGAATGTGATCTTTGAGATGATGATTGATGCTTGAAGAATGCTCTTGAAAGATTGATAATCTATCATTGAAAGCCTTGAATGCTCTTGCTCAAATGCTCTTGTGAACTTAATTTTCTATTAGGATGTTCTCACAAAAGTCATAGATCAAAATGAGTGAAAGAACCTTGTATTTATACTCAATTATGCAAGAATTCCTGAAATTACAACACTACAAGCCAACATTGGATCTTGGAGAATAAAATATCACCAAATATTTAAATTAAATTTTATTTTTGAGTTAAAGGGGACTCATTCGCCACCTTGGGCGAATGGGTCCCACCTAAGGGGACTCATTCACCTAGAATGGAAAATGAGTCCCACCTTAGGAATTTGAGGTGGGTTTTTGGGGATTTGATGTTTTAAATGCCATTTGTCAAGATTATCCTAAAAAATACACCTAAATAAGGCTTGTGGATGCAAAAAGGGGCCTATTAAATCATAAGAGAGCCCAATTATTGATGAAAATCCTAGAGGAATGTGAAAGTGTGTAACAATACTTTACAACACACCAAATAAGGAAAGGATAAGATGAATTATGATTGAAAGAATGTTTATTATGCTTTAGAAATCCTAGAAAAGTGGGAAAGTGTGTTACAACACTTTACAACACCTTTACAAGGCATCATTAAATTGCATTAGTTCACAAGGTCCCAAGACCTAATGTGAATGTGTTATCCACTACACAACACTAAATCATGGCCAAACTAAGCCAAAATATGCAAGAGGGAGCTAAACAAGCATGAAAAAGGCTAAGGACCCTTTTTTTGACGTTACATTTAGCCCCCACTTTAGTGGGAGGATGAACATGCTTCAAAATCACACTAAAGTAGAAAAACACGCATTAAGGGAGGGTTCCAAGTACCAATTCTAGAAAGATGAGATGACAATGATCGAGAGGGATGATCAAGCCCCTCTGATCAAGATCTCATGACAGACCAACATAAACACAAAGGAAAACACGTGAAAGTGATATAAATAACAACGACAAGGCCAATCATACACTACCAAAGATGTAAAAGAAATAAAGGAGAAAGTTGGAACAAGCTTCGACCATTTTTCCAACATGATGTGGACCAAAAATAGGATGTTTGTCTGAGAAAAATGTATACTCATTCTGAGGCAACATAACTCGTGGTTGTTTGTCAAGTGAGAAGTCCTAAAAGGGTGAGAAATATACACTCATGGCTGGTGTGTACTCACACACATGCAAGTGGATATGGGGAAATTCATGCCCCTAGTTGGGCTTCCCGCTCAAACCATACCAAAGTTATACCTCCCGATAATTTTAATAAGGTGCCATACAAAAATGATTTGATTTCAAGCTTCATGAGACAAGCAAAAATTTGTATGTGTGGATCTCATGAACAAAGAAGATGGATCCATAGGCATGCAAGTTGTGTTATGCAAGGTGGCCATAAATGCAACATGAAAAAATAGGAAATGTTCAAAGGAGTATTGCTTAGTTCATGCGAGGTCTTTAACTTAGGGAACATTGTTCCTAATGTCTCCAAGAGAGGACCAATCAAAGAATAGAAAAATTGCAACTTAGGGGATGCAGTGTGTCACACCAAGCCACTAAGAGGAATGCAATATTCTAAGAGAGATCACGATCATGAAAGAAACCACACCCAATGTCATCCACAAGGTGACAAACACATCTTATGAAGTAAGAAGGTTGCACGAAGAATCCCCACTTTAAAGAAATTGTTGAACACCATACTGTGAGCAATTACTTTAAAGTAGCAAATGAAAAATGCTAACAAGAATAAATACATGAGAGACACTTTGGAAAGCCCTATGCCAAGTCATATGTTTTTGAGTAATGTGAGAAAAGAAAACAGAGAGGGGTTTCCCCCAAAATGAAAACACCAAACATAAGGGATTTATGGATTTGGGGTCAATATGTTCTTTCCTGCAATGATTTTAAGGAGCTTAGAACTATCATCATCCCCAAAATACACATAGAACTAGAAGAATGAAACAAAGAGAGTGAAAGAAAAAGAAAAACCTTTTGGGTCAACGTGGAAGAGACATAGGGTGTCTCGACGCCTTGCGTCATCCCTAGAAGGGAAAAAAAAAAAGATGAAATGAAAAGGAAAAAGAAATCCTTTTGGGTCAACATGAAGGAGACATGAATGTCTCAATGCCTTGTGTCATCCCCAGAAGGAAAACACAAGAAAAATAATAAAGAAGAAATGAAAAGGAAAAAGAAAAAGAAATCCTTTTGGCTCAACATGAAGGAGACATGAATGTCTCAATGCCTTGTGTCATCCATAGAAGGAAAACACAAGAAAAAGGATAAAGAAGAAAAAGTGAAAGCGATGCACGACATAGAGAAGAATGAATGTACAAATAGAGGAATGTCACAAAGAGAGATAAATCATAACGTTACAGGGGATCACATTACACACATGCAATCAAACAAAAGAAAATGAAAAAGAAACAATGAAAAAGACTAGTAAGGCAAATGTGAGTCAAGCTATGAACAAGTCATCCGCCTCCCAATCTCAGTCTGTATAAGCGGAAGGTGAATGAAAAACCTAAGGGACAAGGACAAATGCATTACTAGGAAAAGGCTAACAACTTCTTTTCCCCTCTGAGTGCGAGACAAGAATGAGATGAGGTAAGTGATGGGAAAGGGATCATATGACAATGGGAAGAGGACATTCTACAACTATTATATGACAAGGGGGGGAGTGGGAGGAAAGGGGTCCCACTTGAAGGAATTATTTCTAAAATATCAAAGTGTTGAAGGATCCTTATGATAGTTTGACACTCGTTGGTAAGATTCCCAATAATCCTATGATACGCATAATACTTCATATTATCTTTAGGGAATTTGCTTCTAGTTCAAGGTGGAAGTATAAGATGACCTATGTCTAGAAAATGTTTCAGTTTCCATTCGATTTTTGTTGGGGTTTTTTTTTCATCAACTGCTCTAGTTGAAGGTTGAGGAGGAGGACCTAAGGAGATCCTGTCATCCTTGTCATTGTTAGGAATTATTGGGTGTTATTTACGGAGAAGAGCATTCAGAACGAGATGATGATCTAAGATAACCATAGGTTTCCATCACTACGAAGTCTTAGATATTCTTTAGGAACATGTTCATTGCGAGGGGGATCTTGATATCCTATCCCCTTTGTATTTTCCTCAACTGGTATTTATTCTACAAGTTGATGAATTTCATGTTCACGTGCTGTATCGCACCCTTGTTTTCTCAAAATTGTGAAACCTTTTTTATATGTTTCTTGAAGATTGATAGGAGTGTTTGTGACCTTGTTATTGTAAAAGGGCTAAGTGTTTATTTGCTTAGAGGAGGTTCACCTATTGTAGTGAACTTAGGTTTGATTTTTGTTTCAAGATGCAAATAGCCAAACATCTCAAGAGATGGTATTGTAGGAGGTTTTGGTTCATTCATGGATGGATAAAAGGATGTGTTAGCCTCAAGATTGTTAAGACAATTATTTAAGAACCTATTCATGCTATCATCATCTTCTCCAATGATATCAACATCAAAAAGAGGACATTCATTAGGAGTTGAGGGAGCATGAGTGGGTTCAATGTCATTAGGGTCATTTCCAAAGGCACAACATGACACATCTACTAAGGATTTTAAGGAAATCGAAAGTTTTGTAAAGCACATATCAATGATGCAAGTTTCAGATTCTAGACTATGCAACAATGTTATAAATATAATTTTGATCTATGCACAAGATGAATGAATTTAAGAAAAATGCAAGAAATAGAAAATCCGTAAACTAAAATAGAAAGGTAACAAAACCAAACAAAAACTCAGAAAATGAACTGTAAATGCCAAAAAATGTAATACAAAATATGAAAAAGAACTTCAATTCACCCAAGGTGGCAAATGAGTCCAGGTATTGATTTTTTTGAAAATTTTCAAAAATTTTGAATTTAATTTTGTGAATTTTATGTTTTATGATGCAAATGCAGAATTTTCTTGATTTTCAATGAAATTAAGTGCAATAATGCAAGCTAAATGAGCTTTAAACTAATGCAAATATTGAAACCCTAGAATGCAAATTAAGCAATGCAAAGCCTAATACAATGTTAATGAAAGCTAAATCTAGGATGTAAATGCACCCCAAATCAGAATTATGATGCTCTAAATGTAGGTTCACCAAAATGAACCAAATAATTTTATGGTTTGGTTCCACTAGCTTGTTTGGGACCTAGGGCCATAATCTTCAACCTTTCATTCAAGAACAACCCTTGAGATTCCAATGCAAAGGAGATTGAAATCTGACAAAGGGAGTGTTCTAGGGGATGGACTAATGTAAATGAGGGGTTCACTACCAATTTTAGACTTGGAAAGACAATGCAATGAATGATGAA
Organism: Sequoiadendron giganteum; assembly: GCA_007115665.2. Taxonomy (NCBI): domain Eukaryota; kingdom Viridiplantae; phylum Streptophyta; class Pinopsida; order Cupressales; family Cupressaceae; genus Sequoiadendron; species Sequoiadendron giganteum. Next base: position 274,079,008 of record CM021101.1, read on the forward strand.
ATGAAAAACCCTAGTTTAATGCAATGCTTCAAAGAATGATCTAAAAATGCAAACAAATAGCAATAAAAAATTGTGAAATTGGAAATGTCCACTTGGGAAATTTGAGAAGGCAGAATGGAGGCCTGAAATCCTAAAAAATTCACTATTAAAGCCAGCTAGAACTCATTTTCCAAGTTGGGTGAATCATTCCAGTTTTGAAAAAATAGCGCTGGAACAAGTTTCAGACAAATGGGTACTTAGATCTACAAAAATCTCTAACAGACAAGTACAATGGGACTCATTCGCCAATAGTGGAAAGTCAATCCACTTCCAAATTTCTAGAAATTAAAAGTTGGATTTTGTAACACTTAGTTTGCTCTGATGTTCTTGGTATAGATTCAGGTCCGAAATTGCAAAATTCAACAGGTGTAAATCTTCTCCAATCTTCTCCAAGGTTTTTTCACATTCTTGACAACTTTTCCAATCTTTCTCCTTGATAAATTTGTAACCTAGACCTACAAATCACATACAAAGAGAGGGAAAAATGGTTGTGGGGTTAGAGAATAGGGGTTTTCCTTGGTCAAACCCCTTGTTGGTAATTAAACCTTGAAATGAAAGAAAATGTAAAGGAGATTGATGAATGAACAAAAGGTGATGTTGCAACTCACCAAACCTTTGCAATAAAATGCTACAATTATGCTTGAAATGGATGCAATGGATGTGGTTGTTGATTCTTTCTTGAAGGAGATAGATCTTGAATGCAAAGCTTGCTTGGATCATGAACTCTACACCACAATTGTGCTCACACAATAATGTAGACATGAAGAATGTGATATTTGACATGATAATTGATGCTTGAGGAATGCTCTTGAAAGCTTGATAATCTACCCTTGAAATCCTTGAATGCTCTTGTGAACTCAATTTTCTATTAGGATGTTCTCACAAAAGTCTTAGATCAAAATGAGTGAAAGAACCAAGTATTTATACTCAATTATGTAAGAATTCTTGAAACTACAACACTACAAGCCGACATTGGATCTTGGAGAATAAAATATAGCCAAAGATTTAAATTAAATTTGATTTTTGAGTTAAAGGGGACTCATTCACCACCTTGGGTGAATGGGTCCCACCTAAGGGGACTCATTCGTCCAGAATGGCGAATGAGTCCCACCTTAGGGATTTGAGGTGGGTTTTGGGGGATTTAATGTTTTAAATTCCATTTATCTGGATTATCCTAAAAAATACACCTAAATAAGGCTTGTGGATGCAAAATGGGGCCAATTAAAGCATAAGAGAGCCCAATTATTGATGACAAGCCTAGAGGAATGTGAAAGTGTGTTACAACACTTTACAACACACTAAATAAGGCAAGGATAAGATGAATTGTGATTGAAATAATGTTTATTATGCTTTATAAATCCTAGAAAAATGTGAAAGTGTGTTACAACACTTTACAACACCTTTACAAGGCATCATTAAATTGCATTAGTTCACAAGGGCCCAAGACCTAATGTGAATGTGTTATCCACATTACAACACTAAATCAAGGCCACACTAAGCCAAAATTCACAAGAGGGAGCTAAACAAGCATGAAAAAGGCTAAGGATCCTTTTTTTGACGTTACACCTTGGTGGTGGAAGCTACCCATTGGCAAAAAAGCCTAGAAAATTATGCTTGTACCTCAGGACAACACATTAACTATATGAAGAGTAAGTTATATTTCTTTAATATATATCAGATGGTTAAATATAGAGTCTGGAATGTGAATCCACTATTGTCCTAGCCTCCTACCTTGGCTTTCCTTTAATTTCTAAAAATTCCCCAAATACTTAACAAAATGGTAATATTGAAAGAACACAAAAGAAACTAGTTGGTTGGAAAGGTAAGCCTCTTATCCAAGCTAGAAAAATCTAACCCATTAAAGCTTCCCTTCAAAACATCCCTATGGATTTTATCTCCCTATTGAATATTTCTCCCTACATTGTCTATGAAATTGAGTAGCTCCAAAGGAAATTCCTTTGAATGAGAACATAAGAGAAGTCCAATATTTCCTTGGTTAGTTTGGGAAAAAAATCCATGCCAAAAAAGATTGGGGATCTTGGCATTGGAAGGTTGAAATTTTTAACAAATCTCTTCTTGCTAAGGTAGGATGGAACTTTCTTCAAGGTGAAAAAGACTAGGTCATTATCTTGAAAGTTAAAAACCTTGATAATGATGACCAAAGAAACTTCCTAAACATTGAGTTGTGGAATGGATCTATTATCTAGAATAACTTGGCAAAAGTAAGGAATATCATTAAATAGGGGATAATAAGAAGAGTGAGCAATGGTTTGAATATTGGTTTCTTGGAAGATATTTGGAATAAAGGCCCTATACTATCTTCAGTCAGTCAGTTCAATCATATCAAAGAAAGGATTGTTTGAGTAAATGGTGAGCTCCTGAATGGTTATATCAATTAGAGAGTTGTTTTCCTGAAATGGAAAAAAATGAGGAACAAATTTAGGTGGGAAATCTCTTAAGAGGAGGTAGAAAATAAGGGGAAGAAGAGATTCTTAATACTTTGAGAAAGCAGATAGGTGATTTCACTTTTTTTTTCCCCAAGACAAGTCAAATGCATGGATTTGGAGTATAATTCCTTCTAGCCTATTCTCGATCAAGTCATCTTATACTAGAATAGTCACTCCTTCTATTTCATGTAAAAATAGGGTTCATCAAAATGAAATGAATCAAGATAATGAACCATTAATTTTTAATGCTAGAAACATATAGTTGTGAGTGTCAAAACATGCAAATAAAAATCAAAAACTAATCCTAACTGTTATATCAACTATGAGGGGAGTGTTTAGAACTCAAAATGATGTCTACCTTATAGAAAACTTGTTTCTTTTAAGCTATTGAGGACTCCTTCGCCTTTAGTGGTTAATGGGTCCCTATGAAGGTTCCAAAAAATGACTTCGGGGTTTGATTCCTCTTAGCCTACACTCCCAAATCCAAAGTTTCCACTACTTCAAGCCGTACTTAGGACCTATTCAACTCATTTGCCTTTAGTGGTGAATGGATCCTTTTAGGGTTTTGGAAAATAGACTTCTGGGTTTTGTTCCTTGATATTTGGACTTCCATATCCCTGGTTATTAGCCCCCAAAAGTCTGAAATAAATTTTGTAGCCTCCTTTCTTTGTTCTTGCACTATAAATGACAATCTTGCAACTTGACAATTTTTACAATTTTGCTCCAAATCTTGCTCTTCAACCTAAAACCTACAATCACACATGCAAGAGGAGAAAAAAATTATTTGTTAGGGGATAGGGGTTTGCTTTAGTCAAACCCCTTTTAGGTAATTAAACCAATTGCTAAAATAATGAAATTGAAGCATGAAACATGGAATATGTAATTGATTATACCTTGGATGTTGTCTTGGAGTACAAATTTACAAACTAACATGAAGTGTCCATGGGGAATGTGGATCTTGATCTCAAATAGATGTGAAAAAATGCTTGCAAGAAGGATCTTCAATTCTACATCAACAATCTTGGCTCAACAACATGCATGAATGCATAAAACCCTTGACATGATGAAATGATCTTGAATTGCTGCAATAAACCTTGAAAATCTGCCTTGAAATTCCTTAGAAAATGCTCTTGTAGATTATTGTAGACTCAAATTTTATATAAGGATGCTTTCTCAAAGTTGCTAGGTGAAACAATGTTGATTCACCCTGTATTTATACTAAATTAGGAGATTAACCCCGAAAATCAAAGAATTAAGGCCGAAATCATATTTGGGAAGAAAGGTAATTAAATCCCTGTCATAATGAAATTCAAAAATTAGGGTTTCATTAAGGGAGGACCCATTTGCCACCAAAGGCGAATGGGTCTTGGTTAAGTTTCTAGGATCAAGCTTTGGGGAGCTGAAAGAAGGCCAAAAACCCATTCCAGATCACTTGAAAAAGCGGGGTCCTATTAAGGGAGGACAAATTCGCCATTAAGGATGAATGGGTCCTAGATCATCTTACCAAGACCATTTTTTTCCCAATGAAATAATTTGATATTTAATTTATGATTGCTCAAGAAGTGTCAAAATTAAGGCCTAAATTTGAATTAAAAGAGGGTTAATAACTCCAATTAACCACAATGAATTAAGACCGCCTAGATAAGTATGAAATTGCCTTTAAAAACTTTAAAACACTTTAAAAAGATACATATTATGTACATTTTTGTTGAAAAGGGGCCCATTAGACTTAATTAATTAGATAAGTCCTAGAAAAGCGTGAAAGTGTGTTACAACACTTTACAACACCTTTGCAAAGGACCAATTAAGGAATTTTTTAGTTAAATAAAGGTATTAGAATAGTATTAATGTGTACAACACATTACAAAACCACTCCAATACATCATTAGTTCAACTTTAAGGCCAATTATCAAGCAAGCAAGGGAAAAGGCTACTTTTTCCATTACTAAATTTTGCACCCACTTTAGTGAGAGGATGACCCCATGTCAAAATCACACTAAAGTAGACATCCAAGACACTTAAAATTATGTAGGAATAACAAAGATACATGATCATGCCCTGTCAAAGGACAAGAAAAATAAACAAAAACTAAGGACCAAGAACAATTGATTCAATGCGATGTGAGGTTGTGGTTGTTTGTTCATAACATGCTACTCACTCTGGGGTAGGGGAACCTCAGTCTATCCACTAGGTGAGTTGTTCCAATATATGTATGCTCACTCTAGGGTAGTGGAACCTCAGTCTATCCACTAAGTGAGTTATTCTAAAATATGTATGCTCACTCTGGGGTAGTGGAACCTTAGTCTGTCCACTAGGTGAGTTATCCCAGCGAGGTGGAAAATGAGAGAATCATGTTAGCCTCTCATACCATACCGAAGTTTTCCTCTTGAAAACTTCAACAAGGCACGACAATGAAAATTATTTTGTAAATTCTTTTGAATGTTATGTAAAAAATTTGCTTATAGGGGATTTTGCTTTGTTCATGTAATGGTCTTCCTCTTAGGGAGCATTGTGCCTAATGTCTCCAAGAGAGTACAAGTCAAAACTGTCAGATCGTCGCCCATGGGATACCTCATTCACATCATGCCATGAAAGTATATTGTACACTCTTGGATGACATCAAACCCAATGACACCACCAAGAAGAAGATGCATCACAAGAAAAAAGGAAAATCATGCCATAAAATTTTCAGAAAGATGTCATCGATGTATGTCGCCACTTTAAAGAAGTTGATACATCATTACTGTGAGAAATTTCTTTAATGTATCCAATGTTTTTGGTCCAAAGACATGAGAGCTTTCCTCAGAAAACCCTATGCCAAGTCATAATTTTTTGAAATAAACTGCGTCATGGAATAGGAAGGAAGGGTTGCCCCCAAAAATGAAATAACTAAATATAACTCAGTACATCACATGCAATCCAACTTAAGGCATGTCAAACACATTCCAATATTTCTCTCGTATAAACATGGAAGGTAGTCAACTAGCCAAAAGAGATGACAACAAGTGACACACGAGAACAAGGCTACCTAAACCCCTTTCCCTCACTTAGTGCAAGAAAAGAGTGAGTAAAGGATGGATGATGGGGAACATGATAATCAATATAAATTAGAGGAATTAGGTGCACCCACATAAAGAAGAGCACCAAACTCCTTAAGATGTTGGATTTTATTACTCAAACCATTGCATTCATTAGTAGAATGACCATGAACTCTATGATATGTACAAAATGAATTATTACTGTAGTAAAATTTATTTTATCTTCTCCGAGGGAGAGATATCAAACAATCTTGGAGGAGTCTCAACAAGATACCCTCTTGATCAAGAGGAGAAGATATTCCTTTATTTTGTGACAAAGATATCTCTTGCTTAGTACAAGATGTCATACTTACACAAGACTCTTTAGATTGTGATATTTTGTACTCTCCTCGAAAAGAGGGTGAAAAATCTAATGAAATCCAATCATTAGTGTTTTGTGTAGCATGGGGAAAATTAGAAGATAGCAATATCATGCATAAACTATCAAAACCCTAGCTAACAATGAAGCACAAAGGAGTAAAAATCCTAAACCAAAGAAAAATATCACCAAATATTCATCATGTACTCCATGATTAACCTTCATTTCACTTCTCCATCTTGTTGTAGTATTATACTTGTCATTAGATTTTACTTTAAGTATGCAAATATGGCCTAAAGAAAATGTCAAAGAAAAATATTGAAGATTCCTATGATGCCTAAAACTTCTAATATTTTTCCAAATATTTTAAATGACAATCGTAAAGCCTTTTTATAAGAAAAATCGATTTTAGATGAGAGGCTGGGATTGAAAGACAATTAATCGATGGCCATGATTAAAAGATAAGGAATGGAATAGGGTCAGGGTTCAATTAGAAAAGATGAATGGTCGAGATTAAATTAAAAATAATTTAATCAATGGTGGAGGTTAGTGGAGATAAGAAGGAATAAGGATTGGATGTAGATGATAAGATCAATAAAAAAAAAGCAATGAGATAGAAAAGAAATCAAACCTTTTTCCATTTTAGTGACCAATGACCAATTAAATAATAAAGATATTATTTAATTTTAGAAGATTATGATAAGAGAAGAACATTCTTTTGAATTAAATCATCATTTTAATTCAAAAATCAAGATATGAGATCTAATTAAATAAACAAAGATTTATTTAATTAAAAAGAGCGAAAAAACTAATTAAATAATTAAAACAATTATTTAATCATAGTTAATAAGGAAAGACTCGTCATTTTGAATTAAATAATGATTTTTTTAATTCAAAATCAAGATATGGAATCTAATTAAATAAATAAAGATTTATTTAATTAAAAAGAGGAAAAAACTAGTGAATAATTAAATAATTAAAATAATTATTTAATTATAGTGGAAAGTGGCATAGAAATTAAATAAATTAACATTTATTTCATTTTAGAAAGAAGATAGGTTTAGTTAGTGATGTAATTAAATAAATAATATTTATCTAATTAATCAAAGGGAAAATAAAGATGGGAGTGAATTAATTAAATTATTCAAATTATTTAAATAGAGGATATATGGTCATAAGAAATAATTAAACAATTAACATTATTTAATTATGAAGAATGAAAGGGAAAAGGGTGGAAGAATTATGAATAAAATTAGAGTCGCAAGCCTAGGACAATTTTTAATGTCTACATTTTTTCCCTCTTTCATACAATATTGTTTATCGCATTGTGTCAAAGAAATTTGAGTCAAACGTGCCCTAGTGAAACTTGTAGGATGAAGAAGGATGACGAGGAAGTAGTGGTATGTCCCCTCAAGAGGATAGGCAGATTTGAAGAACATGAGTGTGCTCTCAAAATGGATGAGAGAGCTAGAAGATGAAGGAGAAAAGGATAGTGGAAAATAGATAAGGGTTGTGAAGATGCAAAAAAGAAGAAATGTCAAAGCAGAAGACATGTATGTTAAGGTTAAAGAAATGGATGTTAATGTGACAAGAGATTCTTCAATATTTTTCCAAATACATAATAGGTCTTGCATGAATCATCATTGGGCATTAAAATGACACAAATGGAGAACAAACACCTTGGTATGAGGTAGACCAAGGTGTGCAAGGTCACCCATTTGCAAAATAGGCAGTCACATATAAGGATGCTAAATATCCAATATACTGAGAGGGGGGTGAATCAGTATATTCTTAAACTTATTGAACAAATACCATCCAATGAATCCAAAGCATATGACAATTATGATAAGAAGAATCATCAACAAAACATGGAATACAAAGCACAAGAGACACTAGAATTTTTACGTGGAAAACCCAAAGTGGGAATTTAAACCACGGTGAGGATTAAATCACAATATAGTATAACTGGTTATAAGATATTACAAAAGGGTGGCTCACTGACATGACTCACTATCCAAAATTGGAGGCTCATTGCCTACAAAATGAAGTAACAAAAATGGCTAACCACCAGAGTTGAACTGATGAAAGTACACCTCATGTGTAAATTTAGTTCCTTTGTAGCTCAGTAAATTTTCATGCCAACATATAACACTTCGCCCTTTTCACTTCCACATATATCTGCTAATATTCACTTAAGACACCACACACACCTCCAACTCTAAAAAAACATCTTGTATATGTATCTGATTGCCCAAAGATAACAATTAGGTTAGCTTGACAAATCTTTAAAATAATTCAAACATGTGGCGTGCTACAACTTGTCAGCATGGGTTACATAATCCATTACAACTTATCTGCTTGATAGGTCGACCAACAATAGACCTAATAACAAAATTGTAAACAACAAAATGATACCAGTGATAACCATGAGTATCTGTATACATGAGTTCTTGTCCATGTATGCATTTATCGTTCACAAACCATTTTCCAAAAAATGAAGTAGCATCTATTTACCATAGAGGATTCAGGAGAAAAATATTGAAGGTTGATCCTGCATTACCAGCTCAGAATACCAGATTAATGTGACCTTGAGACTTACAACCTCAACCCATATAGGATGGTGACATCAATGACAACAAAACTATAGAAAATTGTTAGCACAAGATATGATCTTCTTCATTCTTCCAACAATCTCCCCCTTTGTCATTGATGTCAACATATGCCAAAAATAATTTGCATACATCCTATGTACAAAATATACTATGTTTCTCATTCCTCTTCTCCCCCTTTGACGTCAAGGAAAAAGGTCGAACAAAAGCATGAAAGATATGTACAGAGTATTTGAAATGTACAACTACATAGAATCAAACTTCTAAACTCCCCCTGAGGATTTATCCCAAGTAATGTAAAAACAAAAAAAATTACCCAGAGGAGGGAGCACTTTGCAGTTCCTGAAGAATGCCTTGCCAGGTCGTTTTTCCGTTCTCCCAACTCTACTTTGTAGATACCAAAATTTTATTCAATGATTCTAAAGCAATAAAAAAAAATTCAACTTCATCTAGAGTATCTAGAGTCGGATTAATCTTGTCCAGATTCTTAGCATTAGCCAAATCATTGGCTACCAAAGCATGCTCCATCCTTACATTATCACCAAGCAAGCCGAATTTTCTAATTATCTCTTCCTTCTGCTTTTGCAACATAAAGAGCTTTTCTCTGTGCACATAAATAGCATTCTTAGTTGATTTATCTCTGTCCATTGATACATTATAGGTGTTGGAGACATCATTCAACTAGGAATCAATGGAGTCCATGAGATCTTTTATGCTTTGAGTGGCATCAGGCCACTCTATACAATATGTGAACACATAATTAGCTTTAGATTCACAAGCTTTCACAGCTTCAAGGCTCTTCTCTACATTGGTATGTGCCAAGGCACATTTTTCATGAAGAATCAACAACCTTTTCTCATTCAACTTCTCTTCTACATCTTGTTTTGTTTTCTCTACAAGTCATATGGCATACTCCTTGAAGGAGTCTAATAGAAGCTTCAAGTTCTCAACCAAAGAGAGAGATGTATCTACAAATGTATCTGGTGTAACATCTTGTTTGGCCTTAATGGAATCTTCAATGATCTCAGTCCCCTTCTGATGCATTTCTAAGATTTCTCTTCTACCAGATGCATGAAATACATCGCCTAATACCAATTTATGTATCGGAGAAATCTTGTTCATTTTGCATAACCTTGATTCATTGGAAGTTGCAAGAGTTCTAGAGGGATTACCAGTTGGATTCTAATTTTCTTAGATAGCAATCCCTTCAAGACATCATCACCGAAGGAAGATTCTTCAGTGGAATTTTTTTATTCTACAACTTGTTGGGATACTTCTTCATTCTTTCCAGCAGTATCGACAGATTCCTTATTTATGTTTTCTTCTTCTTCCTCAGCATTTTCTTCCTCCAACTCCTTTTCTTCTATTTTTTCTTCTTCTACCTTGTCTTCTTCAATTTTCTATTCTTCTTTTTCTTCTTCCCTCTTCTCTTCTTCTTCCTTATCTTTATCTTCTTCTTTTGGGTGTACCAGAGGTGTAGCAACATGAATTTGCTTCAACATCTTCTTCAACATATTTTTCATTTTCTAGATTCTCATTAGCAATATTGATTTCTGGTAGAACATCTATACAACCTGTTTCTGGAGGGATATTGGTTTCATTCACTTCTAGAGGTATATTATAATCAACATCACCGGAAGGAGGTTCTTCCATAATTTATGTAGAAGTTTCTTTTCTAGGTTCAAAGGCTGAACTGGATGCAACAATCATGCCATACCTTTCCTCAATATCTTTGACATTACTTATTATTTCCTTCCTTATTCCTCTGATTTCTTTCTTATCTTTTGTCATCAAGGTATTAACTCTTCTTTTCTCCATGAACATTTTAGCACAAATTTTCTTCAAAGATTCTAAATTATCCAAAGACAGAGAGGATTCAATTTCTTTATATGCTTTATTTCTTATTTTCTCTTCTAGCTCAACTACCTCTTCTCTTCTTTTCATCAGTATTCTCCATTAATTGTCAGGAACATCACACCTGATGTTATCCCATTTAGCTTCCAAAATAATGACATATTTGATGATGGCCAGAATTATTGTTTCTTTATTCTCTTCTCCTACTAAACTATACACTTATGCTATGGACTTCACCATGTTATCTTGACTCACCATATTATTCACCAAAACATCTAGTTTGAGAGGGGAACCGAGTCTTACTAGAGAGGTGTTTTGTTCTTCCTGGTCCAATGGAACTTCTTCTATGACTTTGGCCTTCTTTGCATCATTAAAATTTTGTTCATCAGTATCATCTAAAGATGACACATAGTGAAATTTCCTTGAGCCAACACTAGTTTCTTGTGATGTAGCTTCACCAAAGGAAGTACTCACCCTTCTCTTTCTTGTCAATTTTGTAGTTGGATCTTCTTCCTCTTCCTCCTGATCATCAGTAACACTCATATTCTTCTCCCTAGTATCCTTTTATTTTCTTTGTTTGGCAGGGGCTATTGAAGGAACACCTTTTCTTTTTCATGATCTAGTAGTAGGTCTGAAAGGGGTCGAGCCTTTTCCTTTATCAGTAGTGTTGGGTACAAACTTCATTGTAGTTGCTCCATAAGCTGGTATGGAAGGAGGGTTCCTATCAGATCTCCTTACACTAGGTATTTCTTCAGACTTCTATCCTTAAACAGCTCTTCCTCAAGCTATTTCTTCAGTTGTGAAACATTTCTTGAGCATTTCCACCACATTTTTCTTCCTTTTAGCTTTGTTCTGCTCTAAATGGATTTCCGTGGAGTTTTCTACATAGGTTCCTATCCGAGGTTCATTTGGATCTTTTGGAATCTTCAATAAGAGTTGCACATAACCTTTAGCATCATCTTCTGAGACTTCATAACCCAGAGGTTGAATGTAGATGGTCTAGGGTTCAACCGCTTCTATCACACACTCATCAAAAGATACATGAAATATAATCTCATTTTTATATTTTTCAGAAATCTTCCTTGGAATTCTATCTCTTTCATTCATATTCTTCTTAAACACAAAAAATAATGTCGTCAAGGAATTTTTTGCATTGTTCACATCACCCAAACTATGCATGTGATCAAAAATCTAATGTCCAACCGGTCGGAATGGATTCCAATACATTATTCCAGATTTTCCCAAAAGAATTTTGAGAAAATAGAACAATAGGCACACAATTAGAGAACCAAACATAAATGAGTACTTTTTCTCTTTTGAAATTCTCAAATAGTCAAGTAGTTGTTATCGAAGCAGCTCACACAGATCATAATCTGCACCATTTACAGTCATATGGGTAAGTGCACCAAGATGGTTCCCAAAAAGGGGACTTAAGTGGACAGCTTTTTCCTGAAATCGGGAAATACTGACCTTGGATGTGAAATTGAGTATACTTAGACTCAAAATTTTGAGATGCAACAAAAAGAAGGATTCAAGTGCTCTGAGTCTACTTTCTAAACTACTAATTTATTTTGAAAATGATTGAGATTAAGGGGTTCAAACGAGGGACGTGCACAAATTGGTGTTGTTTTTTTCAAAAAAACATAACATAGCAACTCTTGTACAACCCTTGTACGGTGAACTTTTTTTTAGTATTTTTAAAATCGCAATTGTCAGAAGTTAGCTAACAATATGTAGTTGATGCACGATTTTTCTGATAATTTTTTAATGAATATTTGAATTTTTACTAATTTGCGAAGTGGACATATCCTGAAAATAGAATTTTGGCCATGCTACCCCTACAAATTTTGGAAACTAATTGATTTTTTTTATTTTTTATTTTTAATTTTGTAGAATGGAGTCTAGTTTCTAAAAATGTAATTTATTTGAAAAATTGATGAACGGTTAATTTATAATGAAAAAATACCAAACACTGCTTTTTGGAAAAAAAAAGACATACAAATAAAATAAATTATGGATGAAAGACTTAACATTTTCAGAAAGTGAAAAAAATTACATCATTGTATAGCTAAGAGATAACCCAACATTACCCATGTGCTCGATTTTTTCGATATTGAACCACGTGCAATCTTGATGGTGAGCACGAACTCAATAATGAGAAATATGGTGGTTTTCTTAAAAACACGTCTCTGGTCGTTGGGAATGCCCTCCAAACCTTTGGGTTGGAATTCCAAGGCAATACCAAGGTTAAAGTTTGATAATTCTCAAAGCAAGATATAACACGAGCGCACTATAACGCATTCACGGTATAGCTCACTTTGACATGGTTTTTGCTTCTGCGGGGAACATGTCTACTAACCCATAATGTGAGCGCATTATGTATTACTTTATGTTAAATGCTAATATATTAATGTATGCTGATATTTTTTTATGTACATGTATGTTTGTATGCTTGTATGGATGTAAGATTATATGTACAAATGTATTATGCTTGTATGTATGCATTTATGTATGTCTTTAGACGAAGGGATAATTTAGAGAGAGTCTAGAGAGATGGAGAGGGGGTCGAAGTGAGAGTTTAAGAGAGAGGGAGTGGGAGAGAAGGGGTTGGATTGAGGGGGACTTAGCTAGGTAGGGTGGGAGGGAGAGAGGAGAGGGGGGGTCAGAGAGAGAATTGATGGAGAGGGAGAGAGAGAGAGGGGGGTGGGAGAGAGAGAATTGAGGGAGAGGGAGAGAGAGAGAGACAAAGAGAAAGAGAGGGTTATGTAGGTAGGGTGTGAAAGGGAGAGACTTGAGAGTGTGAGAGGGAGAGACTTGAGAGTGTGAGGGGGGTGAGAGGGAGAGACTTGAGAGATAGGTAGTGAGAGGGAGTGTGAGAGAGAGGGAGTGAGAGAGGGTTGTAGGGATTGATTGAACGAGAGGTATGCAGAAAGAGGGAGACGGTAGATAGAGACAATTAGAGAGAGTGGGAGGGAGGGAAGGAGGGAGAGGTGAGATGCATAGATAGAGAGAAAGTGATAGGGGTTGAGGGATTAGGATGGATGACCTATAGGGTTGATGGTTTCTAGGGTAGTAGGGTTTAAGGTTTGAGGGTTGATGGAATAGGTTTGATGGTAGAGGATATAGGGTAGAAGGTTTAAGGTTTAAGCGTTTAGGGTTTAAGGGTTTGGGGTTAAGGGTTTAGGGTTAAGGGTTTACTTGGTTGAGGGTAGAGGTTTTAGGGTATAGTTTTGAGGGTATATGGTTGAAGGATTAGGTTCAGGGTCCAATGTAAGGGGTAGAGGGTTTAGGGTTTAAGGATTGAAGGTTGAGGGTTGAGAATTGAGGGTTGA
>CM021101.1:274094115-274222591 GCA_007115665.2 Sequoiadendron giganteum
GGATATAGGGGTTGAGGGATTAGGGTTTAAGGGTTGAGGGATTAAGAGGGTATAGGGGTTGAGGGATTGGGGTTTAAGGGTTGAGGGTTTAGGGTTTAGGGTTTATGTCTCTATCTCCCACTCCCCACTTCTCCCCTTCTCCCACTCTCTCCCACTCTCCCCTCTCTCCCTTTCTCTCTATCTCTGAATCTCCACTTCTCCCCTTCTCCCACTCTCTCCCACTCTCCCACTCTCTCCCACTCTCTCCCACTCTCCCCCTCTCTCCCTCTCTCTCCCACTCTCCCCCTCTCACTCTCTCTCTATCTCCCCTCTCTCCCTCTCCCCTCTCTCTCCCTCTCTCTCTGCTCTCCCCTCTCCCACTTCTCCCCTTCTCTCCCACTCTCTCCCACTCTCCCCCACTCTCCCACTCTCTCCCACTCTCCCCCTCTCTCCCTCTCTCTCTATCTCCCACTCTCCACTTCTCTTCTCTGACTCTCCCCACTCTCCCACTCTCTCCCACTCTCCCCCTCTCTCCCTCTTTCTCTATCTCCCACTCTCCACTTCTCCCCTTCTCCCACTCTCTCCCACTCTCCCCCTCTTTCCCTCCCTCTCTATCTCCCACTCTCCCCTCTCTCCCTCCCACTCTATCTCCCACTCTCTTCCTCTCTCTTTCTCCCACTCTCCCCTTATCCCTCCCTCTCTATCTTCCACTCTCCCCCTCTCTCCCTCCCACTCTCTCAGAAACTCCTATACTATCAAAAATGCACTAAGAAAACTTAATTTCACACAATGCACTCACGTTATAATGCATGCGCGTTATAACATGAGCACATTTTGTAGTCCACTAAAACGGTAAAAAAATCAATATACTCATGATTTGAAGGCCCACAGTCTGCATATTCCCCTGGTTCTGCGCGTGCTCTGACAAAAAATATATTTTTGATGATGTTGTGAAGTGTGCAAGCATCTTTTTCACTTTCCATCACCTTTTCCATGATCTTTTTACCACCTTTACATGAAATAGCAGAGTTTCGACATTAAAAGACATATAATATCAATTGAAGTTTGAATTCCATTGAAAACTGATATACAATTTAAGTGTGGAAGGGAACAAGCTTTTGAACAAGTCAAATTGTTGTGGATTTTGAAGAAAGAAGAAGCTAAGGCTACATAATTGGGTTGAATTCCTCCATTTCAAAGTCTGTTTTTTAAGGTATGTGAAGTCTTTACAAAATTTCTTTCATTCTATTATGGCTTACTTTCATTTTTGTTTGTCATTATAACCTTAGGTTGTCAATGCACATTTTAAATTACCAAATTATATACACAATTATTTACACTTGCCAATTACCATTTTACACTTGCCAATTATAGAAATTCAGAACCATTCACCAAAATTCATCCTTTAAGACCATTCCTAGACCATTCCAAAGCATCAAACATCTTCAAAATACCCTGCACAAGGTCAAAAGTTCATTACATAGACCGGTCCTTCAACAATTAATGGGGAGTCTTATCTTTCAAGAGCAATCTTGCTCTTCCCAAGACCTTTTCTCTGGTCTTCCTAGGGTATTCCTCTCTACCCTACTCAGGGATCCCTCCTAAACCCCTCTCACCTCATAAGACTCTCCACCAATTTCAAATTCTTCACCATTGCTCTCAATTCACCACTAAGCTTCCTTGGGCTCCACACTGACCCAAAGTGTCCTAAGCACTCAAGGGGCTACAAAAGGGTATTCTCACTATCCCCTTGTTGATTTTAATCCTCACTGATCCATCTCATAGGATTCTTTCACCTTGTACCATCGATTTCTTGAAAAACCCAATTTTAGGCCTTGTAGCCTTTTGCCCAATTAAGCCTCCTAGAACCCATTTTCTTGGCTTTTCTCAAAAACAGTCTTAACAACCCCCAAATATTTTTATAGATTCTTTCTATTGGTACCCTAGGCTTCAAGATTTAGCAAGTTTTTAGTCCCTTTGGCATTCGTACATAGGATTGTCCTCATACCCCCTATTTTCAAGGGTTTCTAGGGTTCTGGCTCCTTTTCCTAACTTTGAGGGCTTCAATGACCTCCTCAACTCTCCTCCTTGCACACACATGTCTGGAATACATGTGCACACACTCTCTTGCTATTGATTGGCACAAACCAGTCCATTTGGCAACTTTCTTTACTGTTGTCCTCTCCAAGCCACTAGCCAAAATGCGCTTGCACTCGCCTAGTTCTTGATGAATTCACCATCTCCCCTGCAAACCAAGACACCACACACCATATGTACACTATAAAAATAGTCCCCTACTTGATTCCAAGTTTCCATGGTAGCCTTTCCATGAGAATTCAAGTGGGGATCATTATTTCCAAAAACTGGCCTGAACCGGCTATGAGATCAAAAACTCTAAAAACTTGCAAAACAAAAAGCAATTGGACTAAATGGCTAATATAATGATTCACACAGTAATTAAGTGACACAATTGAAAGACTCAAAGCATTAGACAGGTCCTTTCAATCCATTCTTGACTGGATGAAGGCACAAAAATGGAAATTCAATGAAATTTGTACTCTTCCAACTCACAAATTCCCCTTCCAAAACTCCAAATTGTACAATAGCTTTCCCACATGCTCAATTAGGGTTTTTATGACCTTATATACCTTTCTCCCATGTGCTAGGACCCTTGGGTTGGGCTTAGAGCATCATTAATTCCCTTTTCCCACTTTTACGACAAATTGCCAAGTCTACATGGACTAATTTGCCTAATTTCATCATTCAGGCTTCTCCAAACTTCAAGGCTCTAGACTACCCTAAGTTTTCCTTAACTCAAACATCAAAAACACTATTGGTACTTTACATCATAGTCCTTATTCCCTTGGTGGTTGTCTAGAACCATCAACAATAAAAGATAACTTTTGTACAAGATGATTGTAAGTATTATTTAATTGAAGCCTTCACTGACATATATTTTTCAATTATCTTGAATGGATACATTTTTTAGGAATTAAAATTCATCTCATTACCATGGTATAGATAAAATTATCCACCATGCCGAAGAAAAATACAAAGAGGAAACTAAAAAATGAAGAGAACAAAACCTTGAAAGAAAAGGAGAGAGTTCGGGTGGCGGCATATCGTGAAAAGAAGAAATTGGAAACGATTGATGAAAACAACCCGATTGTAGAGGAACCTCAACTATCAAAAAGAGAACGGGAATTCACAGCACAAAAGGCATGAATGCTAAAGCATCATCGTAAGACAGATTCAGATACCGTAGTTGGAGACACACCCTCTACGACAAGTGAATATGAAGGGACACCATTAAGCACAAGCAAATATGGAGGGACACCATCTAGCACAGGTGAATATGGATGGACACCATCTACTGCAAGTGAATATGGAGGGACACCATTTACCGCAAGTCAATATTGTTGGAAACCATCCAACACATCTCAAGTTGAGAGTACATCATCACTCAAAATTGACAAAGAAGGTATGCCATCATTCCCATGTGAACCTCAAGGTATGTCTTCTTCTCCACCCTCGATCGGAGGTATGCAATCTAGCCCACCTCAATTAAATATTGATGAAATTCCTAATGTTGAGATGTATGTACCTAGGAGAACACCACCAAGAATTTTGTGCAGAAAACCAAAGTATTTGATTAATATTGATGATGAGATTTTGTAGCACATGGAAGGTAATATTTCAACACACACTTGTAGAAGATATGCTGATAAGATTTGGGAACGATTCTTTGAAAGGCTAAATGAGACTGCAAGATGTCAACTATTTGTTGAATTGATGCGGGGTGTAAAGTATAGGAACACCATGAAGACTCTTGGGTTGAGAACATCAAATGCATCGAGTGAAGACACTATTGTGAAGAATCTAATGGATGCTTATGAGAGTGTGGGTAAGACCTCACGCTCAAAGGATAGTAATGTCACCCAACGTGTCATTACATCGACTTTGGTAAGTTGTCAAACAAAGAGAGCTCACCTAATTAGAAAGACTAGTGAAAAAATGGGAATTAGTAGAAAAAATTTATCAAGAGCCATTCAAAGGTGGCAAAGAATTGAGGGCAATGATACAAATGAATTATGGGCATTCTCGGGGAGACTGACATGAAAAGATAAAGAAGTTGTCAAAGCCTTGAGAACACTAATTGAAGAGTATTGGAAGAATAACACAAGGCCATCTCCAAATCAAAGGGATATGGTAAGAAGGAGAATCGGTAGTCGGAATCGTGAGCCACATCCAAAGCATTTTTTGGATATGACTCAAACCCAATTTTTTCAAAAATTTGAAAATGATTATCCTCAAATTAGTATTTTGCAAAGATATTTTGAACTGCTTAAACCTTTTTATGTCAAGATAAATCACACACGCACTACTTGTTATTGTAGACTACATATTGAATTTTCTAACCATTACGATGTTTATCGTTCTATATGTTTAGATTTGCATACTAATGATGTTTGGCAGGATTGTGGCATAGAAGCCCCACCAAAATCTTCAAGAGAGTTCTTATCAAAAAAATTATGTCAAATAGAGGATGGCCAGATATTCTATAGGACAACATGCTTGGATGGTTCATGTGAGCATTGCAGTGGCTTCCAATGTATGCCAGTATGTCAACATATGGAAAGCACAGATGAGGTGGGACAAAAACTAGTAGAGTTCGGGAAGTATAAAACAGTGGCATATGCTACAAAAGATGGGTCTCAAGCAAAAAGGTGTGATTTGGTTATTGAGAAGATTCCAGTGTACAAATTTATGACCACATTTCATGACAGTATACTATCTGAGTATGCAATGCATACCCATAGAGCCCGATGGTTGGACACGCAGTTCAAGCTATGCAAGGACACCTTTCCATTTGGAAGCATAGTATCTGTGGTTGACTTTGTAGAGAACTACACTCTACAACCACCACATGAGGTGCAGTCACAATATTACAACTCTACACAAGTTTCAATATTTGTGCACATAGCATTCATTCATGCATCTGATAGTACAAATGAGCAAAGGAAGGTATTGAGGGAGTACCACTTTTACATTAGTGATGATCGCACACATTCTCTAGAGTTCGTGCAAGGTTGCTTCCAGATGTTCTACAGTGGTTTGGCTCAGAGGGGCATAGAATACGATCAACATATAATATGGTCTGATAACTGTGCAACACAGTTCAAGAACTCGTGCATGTTCTACTGGTTGTGTAGGATGCATGTCATTACAGGTGTTCAACATATGTGGAACTTTTGTGAGGCTGGACATGGAAAGGGGGAGCATGATGGTGCAGGAGCATGCATGAAAAGAGCATTAGCATGAGAAGAGTTAAAGTATAAAGATAATGCAAAGTTGACAGATGCAAAATCAATCGTCGAGTGGTGTAATGCTTTGATGGGTCTAGGTAATGAAGGTACGTCTTCAGTTCATAGATTTTTTTGGTTGATGGATGATACTAACATTGCACCATATGAAGACTGTTGTACACTAATAGGATTGAGTGAGGTACACTCTTTTCTTAGCTCAAATACAGATTCATGGAGTATCGATACACGAAAGATGGCATGCTTTTTTTCTTCATGTACAATGCAAGACTGGAATGATTGTGAGTTAGGGGAGTGGGTTGACAAATGGTTCACAAGTTATCTTAGCCCACTTCACACGTATCACCCTCCAACGGCATTGGAACTGACACAGATAGAATCATCGGTTGACTTTGACCACATATCAGATCTAGTTCAATGAGGTGATATATGTACTTTCTTAGTTGTTGAAATTCCATATCATTAGATCTTACTTTGTACTATATTCGTAATGTTGACAAATTTCAAGAGATTTTTTGCACATATCAATGCAGGGCATGTTTATGCAGTTATTGCAGATGAATATAATGAAGAGGGAACAAACTATTACTTGTGTCATTGTGTTGAGACCAAAAATAAATTGGAGGCCCCAGTTATAGATGGAGAAAACATTGAATACCCTACAGGCTCAGTTGTAGTTACTGGAACATGGCTTAGAAGGTACCCACATTCAAGTGTTAAACATTGGCTATTTAAGGACTTTGACATGCATCGTAAGATTCTTCATTACTCGAACCTTGTCATGGAATCCAATGTTCATTTGACCAAATATGGGGGTAGACCTTTGAACAAGACGTTATGGAAGGTCCGTGAGTCTGACCATGAGGCAATACTTGACACAATAAAGAGTAGAGCAGACCCGAATGGTTCGTTGGATTAATTTGTAAGTATATGCACATTGGTTCTTATTAATTTATACTTGTATGCACATTAGTTTTTTTGATGCCAATGCTATCATCTTCTTTTATGGTGATTGGTGTCCCCCTGCAAAAAATGCTGATATATGAGCCATCAAAGAGAATGTCAACCAAAAAAGCAATGCAACATCTGTAAGTGCCTTCCATCTATTTTTATTTCATTTCCATTTTGGATGCTCTTTCTTTTTCTCTTTTACTTTGCGTATTTGTAAGTAAACTACTAAGGGTTGATTGATCTTTCGTTGCAGAAAATGCTGATTTAAGAGCCATTATCAAAAATCTCAGCCAAAAAGAGCAATGCAGCATACTTATTTTGATGATTTTGACAAATCTCAATTTTGATTTCAAGCCATTATAAGAGAGCATGCGAAGCTTAGCGAGGGAATCTCAAGTTACTCATTTGAAGTTAACCTCATGATGAGCACCTATGATGTAGACATTTAAAAAGAATCTTGAATATATGAGTGACATTGTAAAAGATTTGAGAGAATGAAGTGCCAGAGGCATTGTAATAAGATTTAATTACATAATAAGATATACTCAAATATTGTAAGGTTGAATTTCATGTTTGGTGTAGTAGCACCTTGTTTTGTAAATTCCTTGAGTAGGAAAATTTGCAAACTTTGAATTTTGAAATGTAAACAATGTGAGAAAGGTCATATAAAGGTCATGTAAAAAATTTGTACACATTTTTTTGCAACTCATGTGACCAAGCGGACTGTTCCAACACTTTCAAATAGGTATTTCTATGGTAGGCATGGTCCTCTTTCACATCGAAACATGTAGAATTGCTCTGAGCTTTGTTCCACCGGATCAATCCCTTAAGGGTCCAAAGTGCAAAATAGCTACAAACTTCAGCATGCTTTTACTTGGATAGCATGCTTTTACTTGGATACCATGACACTTAGAAACTTCTCATCTAATCCTACAGAAAGGCGTTGGACCCCTTTTGAAAAACCTCTCTCGATTTTGGCTATCTTGGAGAGGTTTTCTCGTGGCGGCGAATTTTCACTTGATGGAAAACGTGTCAAATTCAAGTTGTGCAAAGTTGCAAAGTGGTGCAACTTTCGCTTTACAACTCATGTGACCAAGCATACCATTCCAACACATCCGAATAGGTATGTTTATGGTAGGCATGGTCCTCTTTTGCACCGAAACACGTGGAATCGCTCTGAGCTATGTTCCATCGGATCGATCCCTTAAGGGTCCAAAGTGCAAAATAGCTGCAAACTTCAGTATGCTATTACTTGGATACCATGATGCTTAGAAAATTCTCATCTGATCCTATAGAAAGGCGTTGGACCCCTCTAGAAAAACCTCTCTCAATTTTGGCTATCTTGGAGTGGTTTTCTCGTGGCGGTGAATTTTCACTTGATGGAAAACGTGTCAAATTCAAGTTGTGCAAAGTTGCAAAGTGGTGCAACTTTCGCTCTGCAACTCGTGTGAGCAAGTGGACTATTCCAACACATCCGAATAGGTATTTTTATGGTAGGCATGGTCTTCTTTCGCACCGAAACACGTGGAATTGCTCCGAGCTATGTTCCACCAGATCGATCCCTTAAGGGTCCAAAGTGCAAAATAGTTGCAAACTTTAGCATGCTATTACTTGGATACCGTGACACTTAGAAACTTCTCGTCTAATCCTATAGAAAGGTGTTGGACCCCTCTAGAAAAACCTCTCTCAATTTTGGCTATCTTGGAGTGGTTTTCTCGTGACGGTGGATTTTCACTTGATGGAAAACGTGTCAAATACAGGTTGTGCAAAGTTGCAAAGTGGTGCAACTTTTTCTTTGCAGCTTGTGTGAGCAAGTGGACTATTCCAACAAGTTTGAATAGGTATGTTTATGGTAGGCATGGTCCTCTTTCACACTGAAACACGTGGAATCACTCCGAGCTGTGTTCCACCGGATCGATCCCGTAAGGGTCCAAAGTGCAAAATAGTTGCAAACTTCAGCATGCTATTACATGGATACCATGACACTTAGAAACTTCTCATCTAATCCTAAAGAAAGGCGTTGGACCCCTCTAGAAAAAACTCTCTCGATTTTGGATATCTTGGAGTGGTTTTCTCGTGGCGGTGGATTTTCACTTGATGGAAAACGTGTCAAATTCAAGCTATGCAAAGTTGCAAAGTGGTGCAACTTTTGCTCTACAACTCGTGTGAGCAAGTAGACTATTCCAACACATTTGAATAGGTATTTTTATAGTAGGCATGGTCCTCTTTCACACCGAAACACGTGGAATCACTCCGAGCTATGTTCCACCGGATCAATCCCTTAAGGGTCCAAAGTGCAAAATAGCTGCAAACTTTAACATGCTATTACTTGGATACCATGACACTTAGAATCTTCTTGTCTAATCCTACAAAAAGGTGTTGGAACCCTCTAGAAAAACCTCTCTCGATTTTGGCTATCTTGGAGTGGTTTTCTTGTGGCGGCAGATTTTCACTTGATGGAAAACGTGTCAAATTCAAGTTGTGCAAAGTTGCAAAGTGGTGCAACTTTCGCTCTGCAACTCGTGTGAGCAAGCGGACTATTCCAACATGTCTGAATAGGTATGTTTACGGTAGGAATTGTCCTCTTTCACATCGAAACACGTGGAATCACTTCGAGCTATGTTCCACTGGATCGATCCCTTAAGGGTCCAAAGTGCAAAATAGTTGCAAACTTTAGCATGCTATTACTTGGATACCATGATGCTTAGAAACTTCTTGTCTAATCTTATAGGATTGCGTTGAGACTATCTACAAAAACCTCTCTTGGTTTTGGCTATCTCGGAGTGTTTTTCCAGTGGTAGCAGATTTTCACTTGATGGAAAAAGCATCAAATTCAAGAAGTGCAAAGTTGCAGAGTGGTGCAACTTTTGTTCTGCAACTTGTGTGACCAAGCAGACTATTCCAACATGTCCAAATAGGTATGTTTATGCTAGGCATGGTCCTCTTTTGCATTGAAACATGTGGAATCGCTTCGATCTGTGTTCCACTGGATCGATCCCTTAGGTTGGAGGAGTCTTAAGTTGCAAATTTGTAAGTTGTTTAAAGAAACAAATTTGAAATGATATTGAATGGCCCACTTAGCACTTATTGCATCTAAGTGATGCTCATAGAGGTGAGGTACTAGGCCTTCTTGGGAGGTCACCCATTCCAGTATACTCCAGCTCAAGCGCTTAACCACAAAGTTTTTTCCCCAAGAAGGATAGTGGAAAATGCAGAATCCAGTGTACTTTTGATGAGTGGAAAGGAATTCCTAAGAGACATGGAGGAAGAAGGAGTTGTCTATGCAATCATGTTGAAGCCAAAGGAGGAGGAGTCACCTAGTTGGCTACCTATGATAGCAGAGGTGAAGCAACTATTGGATCAGTTCAAGGATATCATTTGTGAAGGCACACCAGCTACACTACCACCTAAGAGGGCAATCAGTCATCAAAGTGACTTTGTACCAGGAGCAACATTTCCTAACAAGGCTGCATACAAAATGACACCGGAGCAGAACAAGGAGATAGCAAGGCAAGTTCAAGAACTTTTGGACCAAGGGTTGATCAGGAAAAGCATAAGCCCATGTGTTGTTTGAGTGGTGTTGGCACCTAAGAAGGGAGATAAGTGGAGAATGTGTATTGATTCTAGGGCCATAAATAGGATAACCATTAGATATAGGTTTCCTATTCCTAGGATAGAAGACTTAATGGACTGTTTAGGGGGGTGCTAGGTACTACTCCAAGATTGATTTGAAAAGTGGCTACTATCAGATTAGGATGAAAGAGGGAATAAGGACTATGATATAAAGTTCCAAGAGTGTTTTTGATGAGTGAATTGGAAATAGGTTTGTTAGGGGCTTGCGGTTTGGGTAAGTCTTGGACATTGTGAGCATTTTGAGCAATGTTGCCTTGGCTATTTGTACTAAAAGTTGGAAAATGGCATTAATGATGCTCTAAGCCCAACCGAAGGGTCCTAGAACGTGGGAGAAAGGTATATAAGGTCAGAAAAACCCTAATACCTAGGTTGGCGGATTGTTTTCACGAATTGAGACTTGGAGAGTATATTTTTGTGATTGGAAGAGAGCAAGTTTTCATTGAATTTCTGTGTTTGAGCCTTCATCCAGTCAAGAATAGATTGAAAGGACTTATCTAATGCTTTGAGTCTTCCATTTGTGTCACTTACTTACCTTGTGTAGCATTAGATTAGTCATCTAGACCAACTGGTTATCTTTTTGCAAGTTTTTGGTTTTCTTGGTCTTATTGCCGATTCAGGCCAGTTTAGTGAATAATGAGTCCCACTTGACTTCCCATGGCTTTCCTCTCATGGCCACTTGGAATCAAGTTGGGGACTATGTAAATAGTGTACATATAGGTTTTGGGGTCTTGTTTTGTAGGGAAGGTGATGAAATCATCAAGCACTAGGCGAGTGCAAGTGCATTCTGGCTAGTAGCTTGGAGAGGACAGCACCAAGGAGAGTTACTAAATGGATTGGTTTGTGCCAATAAAGAGTATGGGAGTGTAGGCACATGTATCTCATCTCATTATTCATCTCAAGGATCATGCATTGAGGATGACATAGATCAATGCTACGGCTAACCAATTAATAATTATACACATGAATAAGTCAAACATATACATGTCAATAAGGGAACTACAAGTACTCATAAACACGTAAGCCTCAAAAAGTATACACACGAATACATAGTATACACAAATTAAAACAAAGTATATGCACAAATACAAGGTATATGCATGAAAACATGTAAGCCACAAAGTATACACTCGAATGCACGTAAGTCACAAAGTATACACGTAAGTTGTAAAGTATACACTTGAATATGCGTAGCTCATATCTATTGAACCATCAATTTAGAATGCAAATATGGACAGGCATCAAAAAAATATTTGTATTAACCAAATAGCCATGTAGGCATACATAAATATATGTCAATATAAGTATGAAATATATGTACAAAATAACCATATAGGCTTACGAGAATGCCATCTAGGCATACAATGTCAAATATGTCCAATAAAAAATATGTACAAAATTGCCATGCAGGCATACGATAAAAGACTCTGGAATCAAAAGTCATTGCTCTCCATGCCCAAGAAATAAAATCTTTCCCTTTCCTTTTCGCTCAGATGGTGATAGGTCTGTCACTCATTTTTGCTGCACTCGTAGAGTGCTCCCGCTACTCCTCCTAGGGTTTATTTCATGGTGAAGTTTTAACTGTTATAATAAGAAGTAAAGACATGAATATATAGAAATTACATTATAAAAAATGATATATTTGACAAAATAATCACTTACAGCCATCTCACGATCTCTCTCCATGAGGGAAATATCCTCACGCCCATGCTCAGGCATGCTCAAGCCCTATATAAACCATACAAATAGACAAAAACTACGTGAATCAATAATGGTTTGATTTCTGACTAACTAACATCTATAACAACAAATGTAAATTAAAATTTACTAATTTGCCTCATACCTCTTCTGTCAGAGCCATCGAGGATTGTATAGCAGATGTCACACCAATATCCATTGCCCTCATCACATTCAGAGGTGTATCATCTTGCAACAACTGAAAATAAAATGACAAATTATTCAACGTAATCAACAATGTGCATTTATAAACTACACAAATCTATTAAGTACTTGATTCATTAGTTAAACTCTTTATTCTATCACTTGTGTGAAGGTTTGAGTAAATCCATCGCCACTGGGAAGTGTTCCATCAAAACCTCCAATATTAGTCTGTTCAACATCCAAAATTGCATATTAAATTACCATTCGTAAAACAATTCCATTAATATGCAATAAACTTATAATTGTTTACTAGTTACATACCCTAGTGATAGGTGTACTGCCAAAATAGGTTGGTGGGGGACCGGTGTATCCAGTCTCAACACTATGACCTTGCAATTTTATTAAAATCATAAAACATTTTTAGTTAATCTTGCATTTCAAAATTGAAATTTAATAAATTAAATTCAATGAACACATGCAATAACTTTTACCTGATTATCAATGCCATATGCCTCATGCAAAATTTCAACTACCCTCTCCATCTCCATAGCTATAGACGGATCTTGCATACCAGTCTCTTGAGGGTCGGTGGGGTCATGTGAACAAGCAGCCCCGCAAGATTGACACACATGTGTTCGAAGACCACCACTAGAAGACTCCCCTGGATGGTGCTGTAGAATAGGGCTAGTATGATGGATGACACTCTGGGTCAAAGTGTTGATTTCCTGCAATGTCTCTACGTCAGGACTTTCCTTCATGACGGAAGGCATAACAATGTGTTCATGAGGCGGCCTAGCGAGAGCTCGTCTACCTTGCCACGTAGGATCTGGTTGTGCACCAGGTCTATCCTGAGCTGACCCCTCACCTCTCCCCTAGAAATCCCTCATATCAAAATAATTTGGGATTTTATTCAATATGAACTCACTGTATAGTTTCCTAAGGAAATATTGCGAGACCTCGCAATTGTTGCACGGTGGGTAATCGAAGACCATGTACCACCTATCATAAAACCGCTCCTTCATTTGTTGGTGGTGGAACCAATGGATAGGAAACCTCTTAGCATTGAGGGTAAGATTTTGATTTGTGCGTGGGTCAGTGAATAATGAGCACAAATCACCTTTTGTTATTTTTAAATCTTTCACATCCTTGTATGATAGTTTATTTGTATAATACTCCCTAGTCGCCTGCCTCCTATCTTCCCATCCAGTTATTTGTTTGCTAATTGAACCTACGTTTGTTAACATATCTTTCAAGGAATTTTCTAGGGTCATTCTTTTTGTGGTTGAACCATTTGGATCACTCAACCTATTGATCAAATCCTCAATTTTTTTTTTGTTGTTCTCAATTTCACTCATTAAATTTTGTTGAGTGCCAGGAGGGGGTTGAGTGATTGGTGGAGGAGGTTGATTTTGTGGTTGATTTTGATCTTGAGGATTTGGTTGGTCCTCCTGTTGAGGATTTTGAGGGTTTGCAGGTTGATTTGCATCTCCTAAAATTTCAAAAAAATAGATATCAAATTCAACCTAAAACTAACAAATTCAAAATAAAAAGCATAGAATCCTTACCTCTTACAGCTCCTCGTCGTTGTGGCGCCATCGTTGCGAAGAAATTCTTCTCCTCGAACGCGAGCATGCTAGTTTGGTGTTTTTGGCCACTGGTGCACAAAAAAACTAGTCAAAATGCAAATGAGAGATTTGCATTTCTTTTTTTGCTTTTAACAGTCAATAATGTGAGCGGGTTATAATGCGCTCGCATTATTGCTTTGTAGTTTTTTATCCGTCGGGACCTTGCCTAGGTTTAACCGACAACATAACGTGAGCGTGTTATAACGCGCTCGCGTTATGTTTAACAACTTCTTTTTTTTAAGGGTGTCCACGAAATGACTACCCATTTCCATGCACCCATCCATATCATAGCTAGTATAAATAGTTGTGGAAGACACAAAATTCTCTCTGTTGGTGAAGTAGATTTTGTGGCCAATCATTATGGATGCATACTTCATGGCTATATTAGTGATAGATTTTTTTGTAAGAGCCCTCTTGTCATAGGTAGCACCGGTGAGATTTGTTACTGTTTCATTTTTCGCTTGTTTTAACACAAGTACTAGTCTTGTGTTGCAAAGTCCAGTGATGGATTTGATTGCTTCCTTGGTAATCAAGTGTGGGTCATGGGTCCATAAGAATTGATCATGCATTATGTCGAGGACTAATTTCACATGTTGATCATCTACTGTAGAAAAAAAATTTGGAAATTTGTTCCAACAGTCCAAATTCTTCGCCACAAGATTCAAGTATTCAGGATTTACTAGGAAATCATCTCCCATGAGTTTATTTAGCCATATATCAATCAATTTGACATGATTGAATTCCTCTGTCTTAACCCTAATGCACATCCTTGTATCCTTAGTCGACTTGATGCCATGAGGAATCAAAGAGAAAGTGCCCATGGGGGCATCTTTGAAAAACCTTCATTGAGTATTTCCTGTAGGAGGGACTAGGTCTTTCTATTTTTTTTATGACTATAGGAGTTGCCATTTTCTATATACTGATATTTTAAAGGATTCAATCTTCAAAAGAATTTTCACAAGCTCATAGTAATACATAATCAAGAAATACCTTTTTCTTCGCAAATAGCCAAAACTAGGGTTTACACCAATTGCTCACTTCACTCCAAATCATTCTTCGCTTCTTTCAAATTCATAAGTGATCGAAATGCCTTTATGATTTCATTTTATAGATTAATGTGATGCCCTAATTTGCATTTAATTCTCTTGAAATTTGAAAAGCTACCAATTTTCCTTAGTTGTGTTGAAAAACCCTAATATGCTCCGCAAACAAGCATATATGCCTCTTTTCTTCCAATTTATTTTTCAAAAACTCTGCACACTTATTTCATACAAACTTCTTCGTGCCAAGGGCTAACACGATTGAAATCAGGGGGTTCAAGAAATTTTCTACTAAAGCTCCCCCCAAGACCATGCTAGGTCTAGTTCTCAAAGGAATCATCTATACCAGATGAGGGTACAAATGCAATAGTAGTGCCTGACTCATCTTTATTTTTCCATATCTTACTCATTTTTTGCTTAACTTATTCTGTGGAAGCTTTCTTCTCAGGTTCATTCTTCTTTACTAGAGTAGATTTTTTTCCTTTTTTTCTTTTGCATACCTTTGAAATATGTCCTATTTTGTTACAATTATAACAAACAACATTTCTTTGATTTGATTGAATTCCATTAAACCTTGTTCTACACTGATTCACTTTATGCCCATATTTATTGCATGTGTTGCAATAACCAACAAAGTATTGATTCATCCTTCCTCCTTTAAACCAATTCATCATCTGAGTTATGCATTCACTAGCTCTATGTCCAAACTTATTATAGGCATATCATTATCTAGGGAAAGAGCCAGAAGACTGATTCATCCTGCTTTTGGACTCAATTGCCTTATGCCCAAACTTGTTGCAAGAAAAACAAGTGCCATTGAAGATGGGTACCTTTGTGCATTTAGTTGTCTAACTGGTGGTTTCCTTCCAAGATTCCTTTTCTACTTCCCTTTGTCTTGAGTCTTTTGATCATTTACTACTTTTGAGCTTTCAACTATTTCTAGTCCCAGTCCTCCTTTGTCTTTAGAATATTTTTGTCCTGCAATCAATTCATCAAGCTTGGTGGATCTTGTCTTGAAACTATCCTCAAAGAATTTTTCCTTTTCCAATTATACTCTTAGATTTACCACTTCTTGCTCAAGTTTGGAGAATTCATTAGACTTGTTTTTTTTTTTTGTATTCAAGTACTCTTCAATCCTCTTCTTTTCTTCAACTTGCAACTTCAGTCTAGTAATATCTTCATTTTCTTGTTTCAATTGATCATTGAATTCTCTATGTCTCTCTTTGAATTTTCTTAATTGTTCCTTCAATTTTTGGACACATTCATTTTCTTCATCAAGATTATATTTCAGATCTTTATTCTCATTTTTATCTTTTTCAAGATCATAAAGGGCAGTCTAGAGTTTTGCGTTATCCTCCCTTTGTTCAATCTCCAAGATCTACCTCAAGCTATTAGACTTCTCTAAAGGAACCTTGCTCTTATACCAATTGTTAAATATCTAATATACTGAGAGGGGGGGTGAATTAGTATATTCTCAAAACAATTGAACAAATACCATCCAATCAATCCAAAGCATATGATAATTATGATAAGAAAAATCATCAATAGAACATGGAAAACAAAGCACAAGAGACACCAAAAAATTTATGTGGAAATCCCAGAGTGGGAAAAACCACGATGAGGATTAACTCACAATATAGTATAACCAATTATAAGATATTACAAAAGGGTGGCTCACTGCCTACAAAATGAAGTAACAAAATGGCTAACCACCAGAGTTGAACCAATGAAAGTGCACCTCATGTGTAAATTTAGTTCCTTTGTAGCTCAGTAAATTTGCATGCCAACATATCACACTTCGACCTTTTTAATTCCACATATATCTATTGATATTCACTCAACACACCACACACACCTCCAACTCTAGAAAAAAATCTTGTATATATATCCGATTGCCCAAAGATAACAATCAAGTTGGCTGGAAAAATATTCTTAACAATAATTCAAACGATGTTTCCAGAGATTTGAAATGACAATGATATTTAGCCTTTTTATAGGAATAACCAATTTTAGATAAGAGGTTAAGATTGAAAGACAATTAATCGATGGTCATGATTAAAATATAAGGAATGGAATAGGGTTGGGGTTCAATTAGAAAAGATGAATGGTTGAGATTAAATTAAAAATAATTTAATCAACGGTGGAGGTTAGTTGAGACAAGAAGGAATAAGGATTGGATGTAGAAGATAAGATTGATACATAAAAAGTGATGAGTTAGAAAAGAAATCAAACCTTTCTCCATTTTAGTGACCAATGACCAATTAAATAATAAATATATTATTTAATTTTAGAAGATTGTGATAAGAGAAGAATCATTTTTTGAATTAAATCATGATTTTAATTCAAAAATTAAGATATGAGATTTAGTTAAATAAATAAAGATCTATTTAATTAAAAAGAGGAGAAAAGCCAATTAAATAATTAAAACAATTATTTAATTATAGTTAATAAGGAAAGACTCATCATTTTGAATTAAATAATGATTTTTTTAATTCAAAATCAAGATATGTAATCTAATTAAATAAATAATGATTTATTTAATTAAAAAGAGGAAAAACCTAGCGAATAATTAAATAATTAAAACAAATATTTAATTATAGTGGAAAGTGGCATAGAAATTAAATAAATTAACATTTATTTAATTTTAGAAAGATAGGTTTAGCTAGTGACGTAATTAAATACATAATATTTATTTAATTAATCAAAGGGAAATAAAGATGGGAATGAATTAATTAAATTATTTAAATAGGGGATATATGGTCATAAGAAATAATTAAATAATTAACATTATTTAATTATGAAGAATGAAAGGGAAAATGATGGAAGAATTATGAAAAAAATTAGTCGCAGGCCTAGGACAATTTTTAGTGTCTACATTTTGCATGATGACATTGATGTTAAGCGAGTCTCTCAAAGGATAATAATTAGGAGCATTAGTGTCTATTAGTTCAAGATACACTAATGTTAACGTTGTCTTAGAAGATTCTTTTTTCAAGTTGTTGACATTAAGTGAAGGCTTGTTTGATGTTTGTATTTCTATCAAAGGACAATAACCAAGACCACCAGTTGTTTCTTGCATGTTAGGTTCTATAGGGACACAAATACCTTGTTCTCTAGCACCACATCCTTTTCCACTATAACCAAGTTGTTTCATAAGTTCATAACCTCTTCCATGATTTTTTTTCATTTCTGTAGGATTCGGCGGTTGCTCATAATCAGCTTCATCAAATTATTTTGTGTAGTTTTTTTGATCTTCTAAAGTAGTTGAGGTGGATGCTTTCAAATTTTGTGTTGAATCTTGTGTCAAGATTACCACTTTCTTTTTCCTTTTCAAACTCTTATGTTTTGATCTTGTATTTTCCCATGACTGTAGGCGTGAAATCTAAGGAACCTCGATATCTTCCAATAGCTTAGTGACTTCCTCAATTTTCTTCTCGTGTTCTTTTACTTTTTCAGTTGTATATAATTCTTCCAAAGGATCTTGATCTTCTCTTTTGGCCATTAAACAACTTTGAGGTTTGAGATCGACTTTTATCGTGTAGAATTTTTTTTATAGACATACGCCATGACTCTATGCAAGGTAGAAGGCACACCATTCATTTCATGAATCCATGATCAACCTAAAAGGAGGTTGTAAGAAATATCATCAAGCATAATGTGGACCAGATTTTTTAATTTTACTTCCCCAACTCTAATAGGTAATGTGATGATTCTAAGCGGTTATTTTTCTATGTTGTCAAATCCTTGAATAGATAAAGAATCAGGTTTAATATCGATTTTACTCAACCTAATTTTTTTCAAAAGGTGCACTCTACATACATTCAAGGTCGAACCATTATCGACAAGAGTTTGTTTTATCACAATTTTACCAATGTGGAATATTATGTTGAAAGCTTCATACCTCTTCTAAATTTCCAAGGGAGGTAACTCATATTGATGGAAAGTAATGTCTAATTTTTCTAGAATTATAGCTTGAATTTGGGTTGTCACATCGTTTTATTGCACATTAGGAGTGGTAGGGACTTGGTGTAAAGCACTTTGAAGCATGTTATGATAATGAGGGGAAACTTGAATGATTTCCCATATGGATATCTTAGCAACATTATTCTTTAGTTGTTCAACAATATCATACTCCTTTGTTCTTTTTAAGAGAAAATAAGGAGGACCGGGTAATATAGGGTTAGGCAATGAGAGGGATGTTGAAGTTTTGTGTCTTGGTTGCAGATTGTTCCTAGTGAACTATATGTATGAGCAATGGTATTGTGACTCGATTTCTATGAAACATTATCATTATCAAGTTTCTTTTTAGGTGGTTGCAAGATAAGCATGGGTTTATTTTGAACTTGTGAATTTTATGAGGGTGGATAAATGATAATTTTAGGCTCAAGAGAGTACTTCAAGGGATATCTAATGTGCATAACCTCAATAGACTTGTCATTTTCATGTTCTCTTAGTGAAGGGGAGTCTAATGTAACTTCATCATCTTCATCTAAGGAAACCTCATCATTATAATTTTCAAGACATGATTCTCATTTTCTTCCACCATGATATCTTCCCTAGTAGGAGAGTCTTTAGGAGAGCTACAAACTAGATTTTCATGACATTCAATGTTTGGTTCTTCTAGAGTAACACTTCATCACAATTAGGGGATTCATCAATGGTAGCATTCTCTTTTTTAATAATTTTTTCTCTAGTAGGAGAGGTAGGGAAAGAGAGACAAATAGGACTCATAACTCTCATTGGTTTGATCTGCTATATTTAAAGTATCTTTGTCAGAGATAGGAGAGATATTAGGAGAAGACCAAATGTCATTTTCATGATTATCTACCATTGTATTCTCTTTCACTAAAGTATTCTTATGAGTGTGAGGGATGGAATTTGTCTTTGCATATTTATAAAGGTAGGGTACTAACATTGTTTGACCAAAAAATAAAAGTACTTGTAGCCATCTTATGCAATGCTTCACAAATACAAACAATGTATATCCAAAGATGAAAAGTAGTTTTATCCAATGTATGCAAGACTTCAAAAATGAAAACAAACTATATCCAAAAATTAAAAGCACTTTTACCAAACTTATGATAATATTTATTAATGTAAATAGTGTGCACGCAAAAGTGAAAAGTACTTTTATCCATATTATGCAAATTTTCAGAAATGTAAGCATTTTCAAATATGATGATTTTTTCTATTGAAATGATTTCAAAAATGACTACCCTAAATTGATATTTTTGACCTAGATGCAGAAAATAAAAGTTACTAAAACTTTCCAGGCTAATACTATATGTTACCAACAAGCTCAAGAAGTACATAAAAAAGGTTTTCAATGCTATAAAAGGAAATTTCAGGCCTGATCAAGGACGCATTCACCTTTATTGGCGAATGGGTCCTGGTTAGGTTTTCCTGAGATGTTTCTATTGATTTCAGAGTGATTTTTAATATCTTTTCAGATGCTAGAAGGTGCAGTCCAGGTTTGAATAGGGACTCATTTGCCAGTAAGGGCGAATGGGTCCCAAATCAAGTTTTTAAAAAGATGAAAACTACAATTTTTAAGTTATTTTATGTGCTTTTCATGCCTAGGTTCAAACTGTAACTCATGTGACAAATTATTTGATAATTTGATTACCTATATGAAACTTTTTGAAATACAATTTTTTTTTTTTTCAAATGTAAATGTATGAGATCTTAATGATATGAAAAATGACTGATTTTTTTTTGTATTTTTCAGATTTAAGGAATGCAAAACAATGCAATTCTAAACCCTATATGAGATGCAAGTTTTGAATGCAAAGTAACAAACCCTAAATGAGATTTAATCCAATGCAAGATCTAATCTAAGATGTAATGAGAGACTCCAAAATTCAGGAAATTGCAATGCTCAATATGTCAGGTTCACCATTATGTTTCATGTAAAAATAGGGTTCATCAAAATGAAATGAATCAAGATAATGAACCACTAATTTTTAATGTTATGAAATATACAATTATGAGGGCCAAAACATGCAAATAATAATCAGAAAATAATCCTTTAACTATTATAGCAACTATGAGGGGAGTTTTTAGAACTCAAAATGATGTGTAACTTATAGAAAACTTGTTGTTTTTAGGCTACTGGGGAATCATTCACATTTAGCAGTGAATAAGACCTTGTGAGGGTTCTATAAAATAACTTTAGGGTTTGATTCCTCTCAATGTGCACTCTCGGATCCCAAGTTTTCACTACTCCAAGCCCTACATAGGACTCACTCGGCTTTAGTGGTGAATGGGTCCTTTTAGGGTTTTGGAAAATAGACTTCTAGGTTTCGTTCCTTGATGTTTGGACTTCCATATCCCCGATTATTAGCCCCCAAAAGTCTGAAATAAATTTTGTAGCCTCATTTCCTTGTTCTTGCACTATAAATGGCAATCTTTCAACTTGATAAATTTTGCAATTTTTCTCCAAATTTCTTGCTCTTCAACCTAAAACCTACAATCACACATGTAGGAGGAGAAAAATGTTGTTTGTTATGGGATAGGGGTTTGCCTCAATCAAACCAATTGATAATATAATTAAATTGAAGCATGAAAAATGGAATATGTGATTGATGATACCTTGGATGTTGTATTGGAGTACAAATCTAAAAACTAACATGAAGTGGCCATGGAGAATGTAGATCGTGATCTCAAATAGATTTGAAACAATTCTCACAAGAAGGATGTTCAATGCTAGATCAACAATCTTGGCTCAACAACATGCATGAATGCATAAAACCCTTGACATGATGAAATGATCTTGAATTGCTGTAATAAACCTTGAAAATCTGCCTTGAAATGCCTTATAAAATGATCTTGTAGATTATCGTAGACTCAAATTTGCTCTAAGTATGCTTTCTCAAAGTTGTTAGGTGAAACAATGTGATTTCACCCCTTATTTATACTAAATTAGGAGATTAACCTAGAAATTCAAAGAATTAAGGTCGACACTAGATCTAGGAAGAAAGGTAATTAAATTCCCACTAGAATGAAATTCAAAAATTAGGGTCTCATTAAGGGAGGGCCCATTCACCACCAAAAGCGAATATGTCCTGGCTAAGTTTCCAGGACCAATCTTTGAGTAGTTGAAAGAAGGCCCAAAACCCATTCTAGATCACCTAAAAAAGGGGGTTCCTATTAAGGGAGGACCCATTCACCATTAATGTTAAATGGGTCCTATTTTAGCTTACCAAGACCAAATTTTTCCCAATGAAATAATTTGGTATTTAATTTATGATTGTCGAGAAAGATCCTTAGGAGGTGTCAAAATTAAGGCCTAAATTTGAATTAAAAGAGGGTTAATAACTCCAATCAACCACAATGAATTAATATCACCTAGATAAGTGTGAAATTACCTTAAAGCACTTTACAAAACTTAAACAAGATACACATTATGTAAATTTTTATTGAAAAGGGGCCCATTAGTCTTAATTAAATAGACAAGTCCTAGAAAACATGAAAGTGTGTTACAACACTTTACAACACCTTTGCAAAGGATGAATTAAGGAATGTTTTAGTTAAATAAAGGTCTTAAAATAGTGTGAATGTGTATAACACATTACAACACCACTCAAGACATAATTAATTTAGCTTTAAGGTCAATTATCAAGCAATCAAGGGAAAAGGCTACTTTTTTTTGTTACTACACCTTCCTAATGGTAACTTTGACAAGTTTGGAATCCTAAACTCATCCTTAAAATTAATTGCTTCAGGTGGGTTTTTTTCATTAAAATATTCTTACAATAGACAACCTTAATAGGTGTGGTTTTCAATTCATTGATAGATGCTCTTTATGCTTTGAAGAAGTTGAAAACATATATCACCTACTACTAAACTATTCCTTCTCAATTGAAGTTTGGAACTACATATCCTTAACACTTTTCTAGTTAATTGGGTTTTCTCCCCCACCATTAAGGATTTTTTTAAGATTTGGAATATTATCTTTTCTCTCATCCCATCATAGCTAAATTATAGAGAAATGTCCCTCCTTTCATGTCTCGGGGGTTGTGGAAAGCAAGAAATAATATTTTTTTAAAATAATAATAGCTCAAATCATGAGTAGAGAAATGTAGTGCTATTGGAATGGTCCAATATAGTTTTTAAATTTGAAAAATAAATATATATACTATATAAAAGAGGAGAGAGAAAGGAAGTGTAAAATAAGAAGAAAAGAGAGGGAAAAATAATCTTATATAAAATGTGATTATAGCCTTTATTTCTTCATTTTGTAACTTTGTAGGTTGTTTCTTTAAAAAAAATTACATGAATAAACTCTTTATTCAAAAAATATGGGCAATGAAATAAAAAGATGCTTTTAAAAAATAATACATATTATGCATTCCCATATTTATATCATGTAAAAATATATTTTTACTCCCTAAAATTATTTTCTTGTAAATTACACCTTTCAAGAATGATATTCCTTTATTTTCAATGAAATATCTTCTCCTCTAGAACTACCACCTCTTTTTCATGTTAATATTTTTCATTTGGAACATTAATATAATTAATATTTTAATTGATGTTACCAATATTTTCCTACTCATGTGTGCTCTTCAATTTCACTAACCATAAACATAGTAAAGGTAAAATTTAATATTTCGTATAAAATACATTTTATTGTATATCATTTGAAGAGAAAAAATGAAACTCAATATAAAGTTACTAATTACTTTAATTGTTAGAGTAATCATGAATTAGCTAATAATTAATTAATCCTTAATTAATTATTATTCTAATTTATTTTCATGCAATTACACTAAACTTAGGAGTCATTCACTATGTTAACTAGATACATATTACT
Source organism: Sequoiadendron giganteum (assembly GCA_007115665.2). Classification (NCBI taxonomy): domain Eukaryota; kingdom Viridiplantae; phylum Streptophyta; class Pinopsida; order Cupressales; family Cupressaceae; genus Sequoiadendron; species Sequoiadendron giganteum. The sequence continues at coordinate 274,117,361 of CM021101.1, forward strand.
AGATCATTATGTCTCATTGCATGAGATGTTGACACTTATCATCATCTAATCCCTTTCTCATTTAGGGTTTTTCTCCTATATAACACTCAACCCTCATCATATTATCTCTTGATTCTTCTGCTCTCTCGAACTCTCAACTCTTGAGGACTCTTGTTTTCCTTGAAGATTCTTGAGGTTCTTCTGTGACTTTTTCTTATTGAGTAATATAGAAAATATTATTTGCAGATCTCTTGCATGGAAGGTGTTTTTGTTCATTGTTTCATCCTATGGCTTATGCCTTTCATAAATTCTAACATGATATCAAAGTGTGGATTGAATGAACCCATTCTCAATTTATGAGGTTTTTTCTTCAATAAGGGTTAAAGGCTTTAGATCAAGAATCCCCTTTACTTTTTCTACAAATTTTGGAGGTGGTTTATTTTTAGGTGCATTTTGGTGTGAAAAGGACCTCACCATTGGATTCAAAGTTGTTGAGAAAGTCAGATTTAACTTTTTTTTGGCCTGATTTGGACTCCTGAGGTCAAATTTGCAAGGGTTTGAAGTAGTGTTTTTCACATTTGGATGGTAGCTGCAATTTTTGAGCATTTTAAGTCAAAAAGAACCTCACAATTGGATTTAAGAGGTTGATTCGATGAATTTTGACTATAGATTTTCCCTATTTCTTTGTTAGGTGTTTTTGAGGAATTTTTTTATGTAGGGTCCATATGGCCCATGTACAATTAGGTCAGCTTGCGTAGGCATACCTATCACGCCACCTATAGCAAGTAGGATCCACCGATAGCTATTAGCCACCCAACGGTTTTTACACTATCAACACCGGCTTCAGGGTATCAAAGGTTGGACCCTTTCTAACAACCCACATTTCTAGCACCTAAAAGACCTTTTTCATCAATTGTTATTTTTCTGTTGACATTTTTTCCCATTTCTAGTGACCTTTCAAATTTTTAACAACTAGTCTTTTTTGGCGAATTGTAGGAATATTCTAGGAAAATTTTCTTTCTTAGGGCCAATATTTTTTTTGGTGATGGGGAATATTTTGGGAATATTTCATTGATGTCGGCATGATGTCATGTTGACATCAGCAGTACAATCAGTTGGCGAGGCCCCTTTGAACCCTCGTTCCTGAAAGGTGGTTTCTAAATCATTTGGAAATAACTTGGGCATATGATATCGAGTTTTAGATACCGAGATATCGTTGGAAATTTTTTTTGCCATATTTCCAGTGGTGTGGGTCTCATTACCTCCTTTTTCTACTAGTGCATTCTACAACTTGTTGAAGTCAGAGGTGTTTTTTTAGTCCTGAGGTCATAAAATTTGATTTGTTTCTCTGTTTTTCATAACCATCCATTCACTTTTTCTAGATTTCTCTCCATGTATATTTTATTCAGTTTTTTGTGTTTTCATTATGGTGAATTACTTGGTCATTTTAGCTCCTGGGAACTTGTTGTTTGCATGGGATGAACTCATTTTTGGTTGTTCTTTATGTATTTCTAGTATTATGTTCTATTTGGGAATTGTAGCTATTATTTTTATGCATATTATATTTTGTAGATACACTAAGATAAAGTGTCATTTTAGTGTTTACTTTTTGGGGATTTTGCACATCTTGTTGTGCCTTTTGTACTCACACTATGATATAAAGTGTCATGGGAGGTTTGATTTTACCTTTGGTTTTCCATCACATCTTTGTCAAGTGAGCATCTCTTCCATGATAGTAGTTAATCTTGGTGATTGTTTCCTCATGCATGTGTTCCTTAGTTTTCACACCCTTTTATTTTCCAGTTATTTCTCCTACATGCACTTCTTAGTTTCACATAGTTTCAGTGTACCTATCTTATCTCTCCCCTTTCAACATTATGGGAGTATTTCTACTATTGGTGTAATGCTTCTTTGGTTTTGCATTAGAGAGATCTATGTATCTAATTCTTGTTCCTATGTAATTTTGGATGTAGTGTATATTAGTGGTTGGCTACATGCATTTCAGTAAGATGAGTCATTTACCATGTGGACACTTTTGCATTCCTATTTCTGGAGGTTCTTCATTTCAGCACCATATCAGTTATCTTTTGACAACACTTTACAACTTCTTCATGCTTTAATGATGTTCTACAAGTTCCTCTTTTTTAGGAAATTGTTTTTCTTATAGGCTTCTTAGTCCTTCCCCTTGATTTGGAGGCTTGTTCAGTCCTTTATTCATCTTTCTCTCTTTTGGAGAGGATTTTCTCCTACTATGGTTTTCTCCTTTCCTCTAGTTTTGAGAGATCTTTTGTTTGTACATGTGTACCTCATCAAGCCTTATTTCCAAGACCCAAATCATGCATTCTCTTTTTAGGTTTTTTAGCTACTCCCTAAGTTTATCTTAAGGGGGTATTAGAGTAATCATGCATTAGCTAATAATTAATTAATCCTTAATTAATTATTAGTCTAATTTATTCTCATGCACTTAAGCTAAAGATAGGACTGATTTACTATGTTAACTAGAGAGTTATTATAAGATCATTATGTCTCATTGAATGAGATGTTGACACTTGTCATGATTTAATCCATTTCTCATTTAGGTTTTTTCTCCTATATATCACTCAATCCTCATTATATTATCTCTCAAGCTTTCTACTCTATCAAACTATAAACCTTTGAGGACTCTTGTTTTCCTTGAAGATTATCGAGGTTCTTTTGTAGCTTTTATTTTTTCATCTCATCATCTTAGAAAGGAGCATGAGCTTCTACTAACATATTATTCACCTTTTTCTTCAATCCCCATAAACCCTTGATGTAGTTTAATTTGATGAAGTAGATTGATCTCTAAACATGATCCTTTAGGGGTTATAATTTTTACCAACCCTAGAGGTTCTCAATAATTCCTAACAAGCTTCTATACTATGTATTTTTCAATGTAGAGCATGGGAAAGTTTTAAAAACAATAATTATCCTTATGATAAGACAAGAAATGCTAACTTGGAATAATTTTGGCCGATATTTTTTTCTTATCAATCAACCTCCTCTTACAAACATATAAATAAGAAGAAACCATTAATCAAAATGAATTTATGGTGGATAGAGCTTGAAAGTTCTATTTCATATCTTAGCGAATTGGGATAATTTTTCTCCTACCTTATATTTATATATTCTACACCAATTATATTTTCTCATAAAAAAATGGATTGAATCAAGATTTTTTCTACTATCTTCCTATCGTAGGAAATTGCAAGTTTTTGATAGATTGTGAACATAAAATTCTCAATAGTTTTTTTATCATTTTTTTGATAATTTAATTGTAATATTTTTTTCATTCATTTTGATTTGTTGAATTTTTTATTTAATTAATTCAAGCCCTTTTCCACAAAAAAAATCTCCTTCACCTCATTAAATTCATAGAGAAAATAATCTAGAAGAACACGAAAAATAAACCCCTCTTGAAATCCTCCTTCAATACCTATACATCCTCCTAAAACATAATAAAATATTTAACAATATAAAAATAAAAATAGTTAAACTAAGCTTAAACTTTTGATTTTAAAAATTAAAAATATTAATTTCACAAGCATACACCACTAGTCTCTTACAACATCATTGGTATCTCTGATATCTCATATTGACTTTGTGACACTTGGTAAATAAACACATGGGTGACCTATATAGAAAATTATCTTCAATTTTATACCACAAAATTATCTTATGATATTGTAGTGTAGAAAAATGTATCCCTTTTATATTTTCATACTTAATTCGGAATTAATGTTAATTTGGACTTAATTGTGCCTTATTTTAGTATTGTAAATGTACCTCTTTACACTTTCAAACTTATTTAGGGATCCTTAAATTAATTGAGCTTAATATTGTCTTAATTGGCTTATTAATTCACTTACCAAGCCTATTTAATTACATTTTTTGAAAGGGAAACCTGAAATTCATTAATTTCTTAATATAACACTTCTCATTGAGTACTGTGTGTCCTAGGTTAGGGACCTAGAACCCATTCTCCCATGGTCAAATGGGGAATCCCTTAGACCTGGGACCTAAATTTAAATTATGTTTTTGGTGGTATTCTAATATATTCAAGTCTATATGCAAATGTTGGCTTGTGTTATTTGAATTTTAGGAAATTGAGGATACCTATCTATAAATATAAGGTTATTTCACTATGTTTCACCTAGCAATTTTATGAACAAGTTTATGAGACATCAAGATCACTTTTAGGAGTATTTCATGATCAATTCAAGGTATTAAAAGAGATTTATTGAAGATCTATTGCAACAATCAAGATCCAATTGTCATATCAAGTTCTTCTTGCATCATGCATGTTATTGGAGCTAATATGGTGATGTAGGTTTCATGATCCATTCAAGTATTAAAAAGATTATTTCAAATCAAGATTCAAGGTTCAAGATCCACATCCATTGAAGGCATTTCATGCAAGTTGCAGATCTACATTCCAAGGTTTGTTCAAGGGTTTGGTGAGTTGTGATATTGATTTGTTCATTCATCATTCCTTTCATGCTATTTTGTTTTGTTTCAAGGTTTGATGACCAAAATCCCCATTCACCAAAAAAAAACATTTTTCCCTCTTGATTTGTGTTTGCAAATTTAGGTGTAAGAAATCTTGAAGATCCTTTGAAGAGAAAAATTGAAGAAGTTGTCAAAGTTTCCATTCTCATGGAAGCTCATATACAAAATTTATTTATGGATTTATGAACCTAAAACCTAAGCAGATTAGAAGATTCAAATCTATAGCAGAGGCTCCCCAAAGTTGCAAACAAACCCTAACTTAGGACCCATTCACCCCTAGGCGAGTGAGTCCTAGATCAACTTTAGAAACTAAATTTTGGTGACTGGTAAATATCATTCTTCCCTTCTTTGATCTATGATTTGATTTCTTGTTCCATCATTATTGAGCTTAATCTACTAGATCCAAGTGTTAGATTGCATTTTGGTGTTGATTTATTATTTTTAGTTTTTCTCCCCATAGTGTTGCTTGACCAAGACCCCCATTCTAACACAAAAAGGAAATTTGTAGATTCACACTTTTAATTGATTCACCTAAGGGTTGTAAGTCATTTCATTGTGTGGATCTCATTTCCTGATGAAATAGAGTGAGAAATAAGTCCCTAAGTGGTTTATACCCCTATTTTGATAAGCCACACCTATTTTCCTTTGTTTCGGATATCATAAATTATGTGCATTATATATTGAATCAAAATTTAATACAAATTTAGAAACACATTACAAAATATTTTCAATGCTTTGGTGAATTTGTATGAGAAATTAAAGAATAATTTTAGGAATAGTTGTGAGGTGAGTGCAAGGTCATGATGGGCCAACTAATACCCTCTAGGTTGTAATAAAATGTTTTAAGAGAATGAACTAATTTCATGTCAAAAATTGAATGAATTATCTACATAATTTTAAAATAAGGTAGCAATATTTTTTTGTTAAATTAAAATATAGTTTATGGGATACTTTAAAAAAAAAAATTAATATTAATTTGATAAAAAAAGGATATTTTAATGAGGCATTATTATATTTTTTTATTATGTGGAGGAAGATATTTTAATGAGGCTTATTTTTAATTAGGTTAATAAAAATTAGGTGTCTCTTTGGGGGTATTTAAGTATGCGAAAAATAAGATAGTTTATCGACTTTTTGCTGTGATGCTTTAAAAATATTAAAGAAATGTTTTTTTAGTCAACCCAACTTGGTCAGAAGATTATAATTTTTTTTTTTTTTTAAAACTAAATCTAATGAAGCTTAAAATATAGTACATCCTTTAAATTTAAAAAAGGATAACTAGTTATAAAGTTGTAAATATTTTTATTTTTATACCTATAAGGAATTAAAAGACAACATATAATTATCTATTAAAATTATAATGAGGCATATACTAAATATCTTTAGAACCCTAATAATTTACTCTAGAAACCCCTTTCATTTTCTTAAATATGGATAAAAATCCTATAGCTTAAAGGAGAAAGTCATGATTTTTTTTAGGATAACACTAAAAGAGTGGTTTTGCAAGTGTTAAGACTCCATCTTGTTTAAATCCTAGGTATTACCAAGGAATTTTTTGAGGGAATCCAAATTTGAGCTAGAAATATTAACACTTTTCCATCCAAATCTAAATTTAAGTCTATATATTAATAGTTTTTCATTCAACAAGTTTTTAAAATTATCATTATTTAATTGATCATGATCTTGTACCCACTCATGGATGGTGTTTTGACTCTACCCAATTTAATAACCATGAGGTGCCTCAATATTTCTTGACAAAACTCTATTGTGATTTTTTCCTTAATGAGGTCTTGAAATATTTTTATTTTATGATTTCTAACGTAAAGGAGAAGATTTTAATCATAATAGAAAAGGGGCACACCATCTTGTTGACTACCTAGCAAGATCACTTATTCAAATATATATTCACCATATCATAGTTCCTTTATTGTGAAGGAGTGTAAATTCTTAAATGATCTAGTTTTTTATCCCACTAACAGGACCCTTGGACCTTGGTCTAGCATAGTGTGCACCTAGCCCAAGGTAATGAGGGTGAACATGTAAGGAATCAAGTATCACCACACATTTTTTATATTTGTGGGGATGTATGCAATGATGACATATGGAATATGTGATGAGGCATAAACTATAGGTTGTATATGTTAATGAAACTACTATACAGGCTAAAGAGGGTACTCCATAAGCTAAGAAAGATGATCTACAAACTAAGTATGTCATAGTGTGAAACACATCATTACTATATGTGGGAGAGTATATATGTGATAAATGACTTAATAGAGGTGAACTTTGGTATTTAATCATAAATATTTTTAAATAATATTATATAATTTTGTATATATCTATTATATGTTAGAATTAACTAAAGTAATCCATTTCGAATGAAAATTAATAAAAAAATTATGTATTTTAGTAATAAAAAGGGGTAAAAAATGTTTCCTTCATCCCATGTGACTTCATCACATAATTTTGTGGGACTAAAAAATCCTAAAATATATCCATAATAAATTATTAAATATAATACGTGAAAATTTAGTTTTTATACATCAATATTGATCTAAAATGATAATTTGATGTTGAATAGCTACATGTAGGACCTTCCACATCTAGATATGTTGATAGCATTAATATTTCCTCAATTTTTATTGCAATTTATAGTATTTATAACCATCATGTATGGACATAATAAATTATATAGATAATATTATGTATTTTATTTTTGTCTAAGTTTCATTATTTTTGTTAAAAAACCTTGTTCTTGTTTATCATTGATAACTTTATTAGGGACTTCTCCCATATTCATAGATCACTAGATATGAGTATTATTGGAATAGTATTATCTTCTATGTCTATATTACAAGTATGGACTATTAAAATATAAAATCATTATAAATTTATTATATTAAATAACATAATATAATAAAAATTAATTATAATATATCTTTCCTGTAAAATACTTCTTCATGCTTCCCATAGGAGGAGGTGAGAAATCTAGTTAGTATAGATACCCCTCAAGTCAATATTGATAAGTAAACTATGATCTAGAAGGACCATGAGCTTGTGATAAGTGATTATTTACTTATGTCCCTTTTTATTTCATTTTTTACATACTAATGTGCATTCTTTTCTTTTTATTAATAGTGAAAATACAACGTAGTCTTAAATGAAGGAGATTTGGTCAATATATGTTAGTTGTTAGTTATGAGATTATTTTTTCATCATTTTGGTAGACGAACAATTATTTGATTAGACTCCATATATTTATTATGTATATATATTTAAATGTATCCCTTCATGAGATGAACCAATACATTTTAATATTTTTATCTATACCATAATACTCCATATGTATTTATACGCATAGATTTGTATTTTACTAATTGATATCATTGTGCATATATGTGGCTTGGTTTAGACATTCACCATATACTTATATAAAATTATAGGTTTGATTCCATTATATGGAATTTTTATGGAATTTTTTATACACTCACAATCTTATCAAGATCAATACGTACATAAATATTTTATATATTCATGGATCAAAAGGTTGTATGGTTTGAATTGTTTAAATAATAAGTCTTAATATTGCTAATTTTTAGAGCATGATCATAAATGTTTTAAATTATTTTAGTGTCTACTTGCTTTCATTATTGATATTCATCAAAATATATTTTTTTGCTAGATCCTATAAATTTAAGGATTTTCTTTGATATGAGATAGAAACAAAAAAATTAACACATATACATTTAATTCCTTTTCATGATGTCGTAATTAAGGGGAAAAGAACTTGTATGCTCTTTTACTTTTTTATTGTATTAATTTATCATTTTTATATCTTCTGTAATATTTTTACCACCATGTCAGAACTTCATTTCCTCTTATCTAGTTATTTATTCTATTATTCATATTTTAAACTAAGGCTATAGGGAAAAGGAACTAGCTAAAAATGAATAGATTCTCCTCATTCATATTATAAAGTGAAATCATGCCAATAATGAGTTTAGTCTTCACACCATAATTATGATCTAATACTATATCACTAATATTTATACTATTAGAGTTCATTTAACTAGAAGAAATGTCTTATATTTCCCATTACTTATTTTTGTAGTGAAGGATGAATGGAAACTATAGAGGTTTATATGTTTATATAAGTGTGAGTTAATTTTCAATAATCTCTCTATTATAATGATCGACTAATGATAAAATTAGGTCATGATGATTACCTACAATAGAGGGTCTCTTTTCCATACTACTACACTAAAGAAAATGTTTCATTTTATAATGGAAGATCATTAGAATTATATAATAACCTTTACATGATATTTTTGAATAGAAGAAAATGGGCTGACCTCCTTCTAGGGCTTCTAGGGTTTTGGACCTAAAAGGAGAGAGGTCAATTTTATTCTTTGGATTGTTCAATCAAGAACAAACCCTTGAGATTTCAATGCAAAGGAGATTGAAATCTAGCAAAGGGAATTCTCTAAGGGGATTGAATGAAAATAAATGAGGGGTTCACCACCAAGTGTAAACTTGGAAAAGAATATGTTTGAAAACACAGTGTAGTATGCAAGATGACCTACGAATGCAAGTAAAGTGTAACAAAAAAATGTAAAACTGAAAATGTGCACCTGGAAAATTGAAGAAGGAAGAAAGGAAATTTGGAATCTTGAAAAATCCACTATTGAAGCTAACTAGAACTCATACGTCAAGTTGGGTGAATCAATCTAGTTTAGGGTAAACTATGTCGAAATAGGTTTCAAAAAAATGGGTACTTAGATTTGTAAACATCCCTGATAGGAAAGTACAGTGGGACTCATTCACCAATAGTGGCAAATTAGTCCACTTCTAGATTTCTAGATATTCAAAACTGGATCCTGTAGCTCTCAGTCTACTTTTTTGTTCTTGATTCAAATCTAGGTTTGAAACTGAAAAATTTAGCCTATAGACCTTCTCTAAGAGGTGACAAAGATAATCTAAAAAAGGTATTTATTTGCCAGCTAGCTCCAAATGCACATCCACCTACACACAAGAAACAAGAAAATTGTTGGGGGGTTGTATAGAGGTCTGCCTCAGTCAGATCCCCATTTTGGTGTCTACACCTCCATGAACAACCAAGATAGACACTATAGAGAAAAGTATGATAAAGGAAGAATGAAAGCAAAGAACATAATAACATTACAAAACAATATTGTACTACTCAACCAAATCATAGAGGAGAGGAGTGAAAATTCTTATCACCTCCACCAAGAGCTCACTAGCTAATGGGGGAGAAAATGAGAGGACTCAAGCCCCTACTGCAATGATGTTTTTCCACACTTGCTCTACAAAGTTGATGGAGGGTTGTTACTGCTACTATGGAGTGCCAAAGTGTTGGTAGAATGTTGAGAGTGTAAGAAGTGAATGCTAGAATGCTTAGAGGATGAATTGAATACCTTGTGAGAGATGAAATGAAGGAATGAAGAGTATTTTTTAAGGGAAAATGAGGTAACCAGCTACATTTAGGTCAGTTGGTTGAAGAGGGGCATTACAAATAGACCCTAATAGGAAGTGTAGTGCCTTTACTGGCTTCAGATGCAGGAATTTGTCAGGGACATAATTGCATCATGTGGGCATCCACAATAATTATTCTTCTACCGATGCACAAAACAGATGCCAAGTGGAATGAAGGCAGTGGGTTGATGTGGATTTTCACCTTCGGATTTGGTTTTCTAAGGTGAGGGAGTGTAAAAGGGGAATTTGCACAAGGGGTGCAAATTTAGTCCTATACATTTTTCCCCCACTTTAGGGAGAACGAATATTGATGATTGCTTTGGTAAAGTAGATCAGAAAGGTAGTAGGGTTAGAAATGTATACCTAAACCGTCAAGGAAGCAGACCATGATCTGGTGAACTTGAGAGTGTGGGATAAGTAAAGGACTTCATAGCCTCGTAGAACTATGAAGCTGAAGAATGGAAGCTTCTTACAGGCCCACAGACCTGCAAGGAGGCAACCCCCAAGATCTCTCACATGAATGAAGCTCTGAGAAGAAAGCATCTCATAGGTCTGCAGACCTGCAAGGAAGGTATCCTCCAAGATCTCTCACATGAAGGAAACCCAGAAAGCACCTTATAGACTTGCAAACCCACAAGGAAGGTATCCTCCAAGATATATCACATGAAGGAAACCCAAAAAGTGCCTTATAGACCCACAAACCTGCAAGGAAGCATCCCCCAAGATCTCGCACAAGGAGGAAGCCAAGAAAGTGCCCTATAGAGCCGCAGACCTATAGGGAAGTTGTCCTTAAAGATCTCTCACATCAAGGAAACCTAAAGAAGTGTCCCAAAGACCCATAGACCTATAGGGAGGTACCCCCCAAGATCTGTCTCATGTAGGAAACCCAAAGAAAGGGGACTCCATAGAATCAAGAAGTGGCTTTATAGGCGCACCTACAAAGCAACATATTTACCTGTAGATAGAACATGTCAAGAAGCAGCCATGTGGGCAAGTAAGCGGATAGTCATGTAGACTACTAACAAATTGGTAAAATTTCAAATGGGTCCCTTGAGAACCCGACGTGAGGAAGGGATCCACTCAAGGGACGCACTATTCGAAAGTATGAAAGAGATGTTTCTTTCTAGAATCGACTCATCATCAAGGAATCCTTTTGAAAGATGTTCACTTCATCAAGGAATTTGAAAGGAAGAATATGCCCCGACACGAGTGGAAGATCGAATTTTTTCCCAAGGTATGTGTAGGATCATCATGGAAAAACAAGTCCTTAAGTGGCAATGAAAATTCAAAAAATCAGAGTTAGGCAACTTGACGTAAAAATTTGAATAAGTCATCTATATTATTTCAAAAACATGTAAAAATAGAATCTGTAGCAAATTGAATGTAGTTTATAAACTACTAGACCTTTATTTTTATTTTTTAAATCTATTTGGTCAAAATTTGAAATTTCAATGTAGTAGTACTTAAATTTCAGGGTAAAAATAAGAAGTAGGTATATGTTTGACCACCCTAACCACAATAAAATGATAATTTTTTTACTAATATTTTAGATATAAGTAGAGGACTCCTGTCCCGATGTGATGCATATTTTTTTATAATTTGTTTCCAAGTAAATAATTAATTATGAATTTTTTATTACAAATTTAAAAAAAATTGTGTCTAACCACCTTAACTTGGTCAAAACTTCATGAAATTCATTTTTTTTTTAATCCTATAGTATGCAAAGCATAGAATGTGACACATATTTTTGGATTCAAAAAAAGTGATACCGTTTGAAAGTTATAGATGTTTTTCAATTAGCCTATCAATCAGGACTTTAGTCGTAATTCAAATAGAAAATGAATAATAATTATTTATTAAATTCAAAGTAAAGCATAATATATATGGGTGGAAAGCTGAGAATCTCCTTTAAAAACCCTTTTCATTTCATCAATTTTACGTAGAAAAAATGTCGTCAGCCACATGGGTCATCATATCACTTACATATCGCCATTTTTTGGCCCATCATGATCCTGCACACACCCCCCACCTTATATGAAGGTTCTCAATCCCTTTCTTTGTGAATGCATAATGAAGGAAACATGTTCCATTAAGGGTCCAAGTTGAGAATGTGATTTCTTGAAAATAAGTTTGTGAAGATTCTCGAGAAAATATTTGTTGGCAACAAATGCATTTTCTAAAAATCAAAGTGTTATAAAATTGGCGTTGTCACACATGAAAGGGACAACTCAAGAAAAGAAGAGAGAAAGAGAAAAAAGAGAGATAAACGACAACAAAGGGCATAGGGGGATTTGGTTTCACGAGGTCAGATCTTCTCATGCTTTTATAAATGATAAGAAATCGTCATGTAAGGTGAAATATCATCAATCCCCAACCACATCAAGAAGATTGCATGAAAAACAAAGTAAAAATTAAAAAATGGGTCAACATGGAAGGGAATCCTAAATGCCCCCAACACTTTGCATCATCCCCAGTTTGCTAAAAATCAAGTCCAACATGGAAGAATGATGAAACAGATAGAAGAAGGTTTACAACACAAAAATCACTCTTGTATCCAAGTGCCAACAAGGATGACAAGGGTCATCTAGGAATACATAGCATAGTCATGGGGGAACACATCACAACACACACACACATTTCTATCCTAAAGATAAAGAAAGGGGCCTTCTCCTAACACTGATCAACCAAAATTTTGTCCACTTCCCACTCTAGATCATCGTAGGGTGGAGGAGGAAGAGCTTGCAGTGGTGGAATGTTAAGGGGAGAAGCTTTTGACCCTCCCGCAATAAGGGCCAAGGAAGAGGGCCCTATGAGGTCCCCTCCACTAAACTCTTGTGGGGCTAAGGTCAACAATTTTGTGAAGAGCGTTGACAAGGCTGGAACTTCATCCAGAGAGTTAAACATGAACTTTATTGGAGTGTCATGTTTTACCTTGACAGATGAGGAAGACTGCGCTTGAGATTCACCGAATGATTTGAGAGCGGTGATGAACGTAGGGGAAGCCGGGACTGGTTTCGTTACTAGGATGGAATAAGTCAACACAGGACCACCCTTCAGAGAGGATTCAATCCTCTTGCATCCTCCATTGCTGGAAGGACCAACCTCTACCTTTTGCTTCATCAAGGGGTGTGAACTCCCTATAGATAAGGTGAGAGGCATAGAGGAAGAGGAGAAAACCACAACAAATACCACCAAAGTGTTTAGCATTTATATAGGTTTTGGAAAAGGAGGGTCGTTTGAAAGGGTCATTAGTAAGGGAAACTCCGTTGAAGGAGCAATAAACACCTGCACCTTTTTGGGGTCAAGCACACTCACAATGGGAGCCAAAGGGGAGACTGAACTAGATTGAATAGAAATAGGAGAAAGGAAAGGGGAAGACATTGTAAGAGGCCCTGACACAGGGGTGGTCATTTCCTCATCCTTTTTCTATAAAGTGACTTGCTCAACCATGAGAGCCTTTTGTCAATGCTTACACTTATGTGTGAGGTGGTTTCTTCAACTCTTCAAGCTAGAGGCTATGAAGGAAAAAAATGCTCCTACTCAACCATGGGAGTGTCCACTATAGTTTTTTCTAGTGGAGGAATAGACTCTTGAATGATATCAAGAGGGACCATTTGAGAAGCAGTGGGGGGAGTCGACTCAAGTGTTTCAACAACGGGACTCTCTCATTTACCACTTTGGGAGTAGAAGTGGTGGGAAGCCACAAAGGCCAAGACATAGAAGAATACCTATAGGGACTCTTCATCCTACCATAGTGAACAAGCCTAGGCTCCGTGGATAGGACAAGAAGCTCAAATGTGAGACACATAGGATTTTTCCAAGTGAGCACCATAGGGTTCTCTTGTAGAAATAGAGCATAACCTGATGATGCCACAGTAGGGTGAGAGGAAGTGTCAGGATAAACAGTGGAAGAGGAAGAAGGAGGGTCTCTAGACCGCTTCTCTTCTTCTCTTCTATGTGCCTTGACAGTGTCACTGTCAGCTTTTAAACACGCCCTATGTGAAACAACATAAGGTGATGGAGGGTATCTCACTTTCAGCCTTAGGTGCCCTTTCTTATAATTTTGATATGTTTGGTACAAGAGGTCCTTCCTAGGTAGCAGAGGACCAACGGGTGCAGGCCAAAAGTAATCTAAGGAGTAACTACCATGTGCAACCAGTGGTTTATAGCCAGTATCATGGATCACATGTCTAGAACCCTCATGATTGAAATTAAAACATTTATGCACAACCAAGGGAACTACATTCAAATCTACTAGCTAGGGGATACCCAACTTCACTCTGAAGAGTTCAGACCCTGAGATAATGTCAAACAAAAAGTTCACAGATTTAGGTCCAACAAGAACCAATAGGACAATACTACTTAGAGGAGGTACAGAAAGCCCATCGTGCATGTGGATGGTGCTCACAAGTGCACCATACCCATCTTTATACAAAAAATTGATTAGCATGATCCCCTTAGTTATGATATTCACTTGAGACATCATATCAACAATAAAACCTGCTACAGTGTTCCTGATGATTCATGTAGGAATGTAAAGAGGAGATGGTTCTCTGTTAAAGCCCATCAAAAAATCATGTGAGGTGAAGGTCATACTAGTACCACTACTCATAGGCTATGCAGAGGAAATAGGTTGGTGCAAAAAGCAGGCCATTACGCACACTAGATGACACTTTCTCAAAGACCCCCAAAGGTTATAGGATAAGATAGTGACCCAATTAAGGTTTCATTATGCAATGCTTTTGGAACCTTCCAACTATGCCTACTAGGGGTCATAGGTTGGGTTGTAAGGAAAAATCCTCACAATACTCTCACCTACAACACTCCTAGAATATGAGGAAAGGAGCTTTGAGTATTACAAAATGAAACCAAAATGGTTCACGTCTGGTTCACCAAAAATGAAAGAGAGAGGGACCAACCACATTCAAGGCTCAGGGTCACAGAGAGACAAGAGTGGAAGGTTGCCCTAACTCACCTCAATCTAAAGGATTCTTTTAAAATGAGGGATGAGAATGATAAGGACTATAAGGCCCTTCAATCACTCTACAGGCCCGAAACTAGTTTTGGGGCTAAGCGAGCCAGTTTTTAGGTTCAACACTGTGTGTCAGGTAGCTCTCTACCCGAGGACAAAAGCGTAGTTTTGGGATGACAGCACGATGTGCTGGAATCTCTTAGGTGTGTTGGCATCTATACAAACATATAATAGTCAACATAGTAAAACTACAAAAAAGACCTACTAACAGCCTAGCTAGCTCAATCAAGATGGTTAAAAAACAATGGAAAGTACATAAAGTAGACACTAAAATGATAAAGCAAATAGACTAGAACTAACGTGACAAATATAATCTCACAAAGATATTTTTTTGCCAGCTAGCTCCAAATACACATCCACCTACACACAAGAAAGAGGGAAATTGTTGGGGGTCTATATAGGGGTCTACCTTAATCAGACCCCCATTTTAATGTTTCCACCTCCATGGGCAGCCAAGATAACAACTGTAGAGAAAAGTATAATAAAGGAAAAATGAAAGAAAAGAACACAATAAAACTACAAAATAGTATTGGCACTACTCAACCAAATCGTAGAGGAGAGGAGTGAAAATTCTTACCACCTCCACCAAGAGCTCACTTGCTAATGGGGGAGAAAATGAGAGAACTCAAGCCCCTTCTGCAATGGTGTTGTTCCAAAATTTCTCTATGGAGTTGATGGAGTGTTGTTGTTTCTACTATGGAGTGTCAAAGTGCTGCTAGAAGACTGAGAGTGCAAGAAGTGAATGCTAGAATTCTTAGAGGATGAATTGAATACCTACAAAGAGATGAAATAAAGGAATGAAGAGTATTTTTGAAGGGAGAATGAGGAAAACCACCATATTCGGGTCAGTTGATTGAAGAGGGGCATCATGAATCGACCCCAATAGGAAGTATAATGCCTTTGCTGGCTTCAAATGTAGGAATCCGTTAGGGATGTAAGAAAGCTGCACATACATCTGTACACCATGTGGGAATCCTCGACAGTTATTCTTCTGTTGATGCACAAAATAAACGCCAAGTGGAACGAAGGAAATAGGTTGATGTGGATTTTCACCTTCAGATTTGGTTTTCTAAGGTGAGGGAGTGTAAAAGGGGAATTTGTGTAAGGGGTGCAAATGAGCTCTTATACATTATACTCAATTATGCAATAATTCCTAAAATTACAACACTACAAGCCAACATTGGATCTTGGAGAATAAAATCCTACCAAAGATTTAAACTAAATTTGATTTTGAATTAAAAGGGACTCATTTTCCACCCTTGGTGAATGGGTCCCACCTAAGGTAACTCATTCACCCAGAATGGTGAATGAGTCCCACCTTAGAAATTTGAGGTGGGTTTTCAAGATTTTGGTGTTTTAAATGCCTTTTTATCGGGATTATCCACAAAAATACACATAAATAAGGCTTGTGGATGCAAAATGTGGCCAATTAAAGCATAAGAAAGCCTAATTATTAATAAAAAGCCCATAGGAATGTGAAAGTGTGTTAAAACACTTTACAACACACCAAATAAGGTAAGATTAAGATAAATTATGATTGAAATTATGTTTGTTATGCTTAGTTAATTGATAAAATCCTAGAAAAGTGTGAAAGTGTGTTAAAACACCTTTGCAAGGTACCATTAAAATACATTATTTCACAAGGGTCCAAGACCTAATGTGAATGTGTTATCCACATTATAATGCTAAATCAAGGCAACATTAAGCCAAAATCTGCAAGGGGGATACAAATGAGTGCAAAAAAGCAAAGGCCCCTTTTTCATCGCTACAATTTTTAAAAAATTCCACTTTCTAATGTTCATATGAAAATTATTATAATAATTTTGTTTCAACTTTATAATATTATTTTAGACAAGAGTAACTAAAAAATAACCCTACACTTTTTACATATCCACATAAATAAGCACAATAGTTTATTCTACCATTTAATGGGAATTTGATATGTCCTTACAAGATATCACTCTCAAGATCATAATACTAAAGTGAATTGATGATTTTTGTGACATTATGTTCATTTCTACTCCAAGAAATGAAGTAGTATTTGGAAGAATCTAGGAGAGCATTTTTAGATTAGTTCGAACTACTAGTTAGAAGTTCATATAAAAAAATCATAGATGTCATGGATTACAAGAATATTATCATCAAATTTGATATTTTTTTCATCAAGGATCTTAAGAGTCATCACTAGACTGATGTAGCCTAAAATAATATAGATTCCTATATGATAAAATTATTCCTCAACTAGCATTTACCATCCCAACTAGACATGTTTTCACCATTTATTTGGTACTATAAGGTGTGGATTACAATATAACACTCCCAAGATGGTAACACTAAAGAAAAATATAATTTTACAACATTACATTCACAAGATAGCACTCTCAAGATCATAAAACTAAAACAAATTATTTTTTTACAACATTAAATTCACAATCACCACAAGAAAATAATTAGGGATTGGATTATCTAGAAGAGTATTTTATAGGTTGAACCTAATTTTTGGTTATAGGTTTGTATATATCATTCATAGGTGTCATAAATTATAATACTTTTCCTATCAATTTTTGAGATTTTTTTCACAAGGCTCTTAAGGGACATCATTGGAACAATATAACAAAGAATAATTTGGAT
This sequence comes from Sequoiadendron giganteum, assembly GCA_007115665.2. Lineage (NCBI taxonomy): Eukaryota > Viridiplantae > Streptophyta > Pinopsida > Cupressales > Cupressaceae > Sequoiadendron > Sequoiadendron giganteum. The sequence goes on from CM021101.1 coordinate 274,135,023, forward strand.
TACAATGAAATGAAATGGTTTCTCTAGTATAATACACTATCACATTTGAATTTATTTTCATTGTTAATTCAATGTTTTTTGGTTTGGATTATAAGATATAACACTTGAGACCCTAAGAGTAAAGTTGTTTGACATTTTACAATAATGCATTTACACATAATCTAACTATAAACTATTGGGGGAAACCAAGATAGAATTATTTATATTGACTTATAGATAGTTGTAGGTTTCTAATACTAAATTAAACTAACAATTTGCATCATTACATTCACTACCACCACAAGAAAACTATCAAGAGTTGGGGAAAACCAAGATGCAATTCTATAGATTGACCTAATGGATAATTGTAGGTTTTTAATGCTAAATTAAACTATAACTTTGAAACATTACATTCATTTCCACCACAAGAAAAGTATCAATAGTTAGAGGAAACCAAGATATAATTTTTTCGATTGAACTAATAATATGTGTAGGTTTACATACAAAATTTGTAGGGCCATAGGTTGCAACAATCTTCCCAAAAAAAATTGAGAGATTTTTATTCTCAAGGCTCTTAATAGAAATTAATAGATTGACCTACCCTAGAAGAATTAGAATTTTTAGGCAACAAAATGACACTTATATTGGCATATACCAACCTAACTAGATATTTTGGCACTATCATTTATTTGGTCATGAGGTGTAGATTAAAATATAGTGCTTTTGAGATCTTAATATTAGATTAAATAATACCTTTTATAAAATTATACTTGCCACCATTATAAGAAAACCATGGGTAAGAGCAAGAATATGAGTCCATGAAACATGAAATTTTTTTCCTTAGGAAAAAAAAAATGAAATATGCTTGCCAAAAATGGGATCCTGCTTTTCAATTAACGAGATCCCGATTTAAAAAAATGAGATCTTGTTTAGCTTCAGGATCTCGAGCCTATATTTTAAACAGGATCCTATTTTTTTAAAATAGGATCCTATTTATTAATGGGTCCTGAACCAGCAGACAAGAAACAAGATCCCGATCTTTACAAAATGGGATCCCAATTTGTAAAAATCGAGATCCTGTTTTGTAAAGATCAGGATCTCGTTTTAAAGTGGTATTTATTTTTTAAAATAAATGAAACTCAGATATTCACAAAGCATAGGATCCTGATTTCATAGAGATGACCCAGAAAAAATTGTTCAATTAACCAAAAAAATTTGCATTTGAAAACTCTAAATTGAAAGGAAACAAAAAAAAATTGTATTTGAAAACCCTAAATTGAAATAAAATAAAATAAAAATTTCATTTGAAAACTGTAATTTCTTTTTGAAACCCTAAATTCAAATCAAACAAAAAAATTGCATTTGAAAACCCTAAATTGAAATAAAATAAAATAAAAATTGCATTTGAAAACTGTAATTTCTTTTTGAAACCCTAAATTCAAATCAAACAAAAAAAATTGCATTTGAAAACCCTAATTTGAAATGAAACAAAAGAATTGCATTGAAAACCCTAATTGCTTCTTCAAACCCTAAATTGAATTCAAACCAAAAATTTGATAAAACCCTAAATTGAAATCAAAAAAATCATTTTGCATTTGAAAACCCTGATTTGAAGCTCAACAATATTTGATAATGGAAAAAATTAATTTGCATTGCTTAAATGTTTTAAATTTCATTTGCACTGTATGGAGACAAGTATGTAGGCATGCCTATGGAAGAAATTATTCGATAGATTTAGGTTGATACATAGTAAATTAGGGTCCTTCATATTGACAATGAAATAGGATTTGATAAATATTATATGTTTAAATGTGTACATTCATCAAGAGACACAATAAATTAAACGTTATGAACATAGATATAATTAGAATAGAAACCAATATTTTAAATTAAATACTTGTGGGACTAGTGGATCGTTACAAATGATAAATTTTCAATGTTTGTTTTCAAATTTAATTGGCAAATTCCTAAATCCTTGTACAATACATTTCCAATTGTCACTTAATTAGATAATATTTGCATTCATTTCTTTTTTATGTTTTGATCTCTCTTAGTCATTCCTCATTTCCATTTCTTGTTTGCATGTGTTTTCTCTTGTCTTTTGACAATATTAACTCTCATTCTAGTCAATTAGTTGTTAATTAGGCTTCTAGTAAATAGTTCAAAATCTTAATTTTCGCTAGTTACCTAGACACTAAAAGAATCTAAATATTTTTCATTTCTTTCTTTTAGGTTCTTTCAATTCTAAATAATCCAAAATAAAATAACATTTTGGATCTTTGGGAAAATTCAACAATAACTAATTTTGTTATACATTTTATATCGTAAAATTCAATTAAATGGGAAATATTCAACTTTATCATAGTATATTAAACTTTATATATATATATATACAATCAATATAAATGAGAAACATGTTAAATAAAATAATCTTATATTCAATTAAAAAATATCAAGTTAAAGTATACATCAAACTCAATCTTAATAATACATAATTATAGGCTTCTATTACGGAAATAGTTTGTCTATTCATAAAATAAAAAATATTCATAAACTAATGTTCTTGCATATATGATGAATCAAAAATATTAACCCCCTTACTTTTCATTCTATTACCCTAAACCCTAAACTAATGTCTTAAGGGGTCCTAATATGACATTTATTAAGGGTATCAAAGAAGTTATCAAAATTTGGTGAAGCCGCCCAAGGCAACCAAATTTAACAATAATAATATCTTGCAAGATTATAATATGAATGAGATTTCATGAGAGGTTGATTAGTCAAAACAAGAGCTATCTCAATCAACTGTTCCACAAGAAAATTGTGTTCAGTAACTTGTAATTCCATTATTCCAAAGGCCACCCAAACTTCACACTAAACCCTAAACCCTAAACCTTGAACTCTAAACTCTAAACCTTAAACCCTAAAGCGTTCATTTTGTCCTAGGACCTTAAAATGAAATTTGGTTGCCTTGGGAAACTCCACAAAATTTTATTCCCTTAAGCCATGTCATTTTCTCCTATAACCTTACTACATAGATCCACTTAAACCATCTTATTTCCCTAAACCCTAAACTCTAAACTCTAAACCCTAATCCATAAAGCCATCATTTTGTCCTAGAACCTTAATGAAATTTGGTTGATTTGGGAAACTTCACCAAATTTTATTCACTTAAGCCATGTAATTTTGTCCTAGGACCTTACTACATAGATCCCATTAAGCCATCCTATCACCCTAAATCATAAACCAATGTCTTAAGGTCCTATTATGACATTTCATAAGGGGATCAAATAACTCAAAATTTGGTGAAGTTGCCCAAGGAAACCAATTTTAACAATAATAATATCTTGCAAGATTATAATATGAATGATATTTCATGAGAGTTTGTTCAGTTGAAACATGAGCTATCTCAATCAACTCTTCAAGAAAAAAATGTTGTTCACTAACTTGCAAGTCTGTTATTCCAAGGGCTACCCAAACTTCACCCTAAACCCTAAACCCTAAACCCTAAACCCTAAACTCTAAACTCTAAACCCTAAACCCTAAAGCATTCCTTTTTTCCTAGGACCTTAAAATGAAATTAGGTTTCCTTGCACAACTCCGCCAAATTTTATTCCCTTAAGCAATGTCATTTTGTCCTAGGACCTTAATACATAGATCCCCTTAAGCCATCCTATTACCCTAATCCCTTATAGTATAGAAAATTGTATACCCTTAAAATTGAGGCAATTTCACACTTAATTTGGACCCATTTTGGCATCCTTGCATTAATTACCCTTTAAAATCATCATTTATAGGCCCTTAAGACCCATTATTTCAGTTCTCAAGGCTCATTTTACCTCAAAAACCTTTAAAATCATGCAAAACATAGAAAACCCTAAAAACCCACCTCAAAAAGCTAATGTGGGACTCATTCACCACCTTGGGTGAATGAGTCCCCTTAGGTGGGATCCATTCACCAAGGGTGGTGAATGAGTCCCATTTGGGGTCTTTTTCAAATTTGAGCAGGAAATTCACTAATTTAATTCAAATTTTTGGTGGATGTCTACCTTTGAGATATAAATAATGGTAAAGTGGGTGTTGATGCCTATAAAAGAAAGTTTCTAATTCATTTTTATCATCTCTAAGCACTTTGAGCAAGGATTTTCAAAAGAAATTTTCATGAGTATTCAAGAATCTTCACAAGAGCATTCAAGAGAAAGTAATCAGAAAATTTGAAGCTTTGGAGCAACATTAAAGTGTTTTTACAGGTATTCAAGATCACTTTCATTCAAGATCTAGCATTTTCAAGGGTTGATCATGGCTGTCTATAGTGAATCATGATGGATTCTACGTTGGGGAGATGCAACTAGCCATCAAGCCAAGCCTAAAGACTTATTTTCTAAGTGATTCCATCCTCCATTATCACTCTACATTTAGCCTAAGGAAGGTACAATCATCATTAGGATTCATTTGGGGTTATTAGAGATCACCACAAGTGATTCATTCATCTCTATATTTCCATTCTTGCATCATATTCTTGCATGTTAGAATAGGATTGCATCATGTTTCAAATTTCTTAGTCATAGGCACACTTAAGGCTAGGGTTTTCATGCACATTTCATTATTTCTATCAAGGTTTAACTACCAAACTAGGGGTTTGACTGAGGAAAAACCCCCATTATCAAATCAGGTTTATATTATTTTTTAGGGTATTTTCATACATTCAGATCTGGAACCTAACTTGGAAGGAAAGCACATGTGTTGAAGTGTAGATTATAACTTTCAACTTTTGAAAAAAGAAAAACAATATTGGTTCACCAAGAGTGGTGAATGAGTTCCATTGTACCTATTTGTCAAAATTGTTTGCAAATTCCAATACCCTTTTTCCTAAAACAGACTTCCAAACAAAAATATAAATTTGGGATTGATTCGCCCAAGTTGGCAAATAAGTCCCAGTTGATTAAAAGGTCAGAATTTTGTTTCAAAGTTGTTTCTAGTCACCTCAAGGTTCCCAAGTGCACATTACTTTTCCTTTTACTTTTCTATTCTGTATGTTTTCATTTATAAGTCATTTCATAGGTCATTGCATTGAACTAGGGTTTTGCATTTTATAATTTTCATATTATTGTCTTTTCCATGTCTAAACTTGGTGGTGAACCCCTCATTAGATCTAATTTATCCTTTAGGACAAGCCCTTTTCAAGATCTCTTTCTCCTTTACAAACATATCTCAAGGGTTTTTTTTTGAGTGAATTGAGTGAATATTGCCCCTTTCCTTCTAGGTCCAAAACCCTAGAGGTAAAAGAAAGGAGCCAAAAAATTTCCTCTTTTCATTTTGGTGAACCTACATCTAGAATACCTTCTTTGCTGATTTGGAGTCCATCATCATCCTAGATTTATCTTGCATTAACATAGTATATGAATTTGTATTTGAGGGTTTGAATCTTTGCATTAGTGAAATCTCACTTAGCTTGCATTTTTACATTTAATTTTCATGAAAATCAATCAAAATCTACATTTTCATCTTAGATCTATATCATAAACATAAAAAGCAACCAAAAAAAATTTAAAATTTTGAGAAAAAACCCTTCTAGGACTCATTCGCCAACTTGGGAGAATCAATCCCAGTCTAAATTTTGAATTGTTGTTTACAAAGTTAAATTTTTAGTTTTCAAGCTTTTGATTGATGTTATTACCTTCTTTTTTTTAGTTCTGTTACCTTCTATTATATTGCAATCATTATAAATAGCATCATTTACATTCATTGAAATTGTGGATAGAGTTATATTTTTGCATTTTTTATTTTGAACATTTATATTAGATTACATTAGACATAGATCAAAAATAAAAACCAAAAACAAAGGCTAAAACACCCAGGCCACTTGGAGAAAGTATAGTTATTTGACTATGCCAAATCTCTCTTTCCAAGTTCACCTAACCCTCAAGCCTTTTAGTAGTGATGACTTTGACATGTTCGATGAAGCCCTTGAGGATTTCATCTCACAAATTCCATCAACTAAGGCTTGCTATGAGAAACAAAAGCCAAGAGAAGTTAATTTGATTCAACCTCAACTCACCCTTTACCCACCTTCGCACAAACCACAACCTAAAAATAAGCCTAGATTTATTCTTTATCCATCTAAGAATAATGTCTTCCAATAACTGATCCATAATACCATTGCTCATACATACAAGACTAGAAATAGTCCACAACCACAACAACAAACCTCAACACCCTTACCTTTTCCTAATCCCATTTTTCCTAGTTCTCCTCGCTTAACTTCACATAGTGAGAAGGTGTATAATCTCGTTGAACAACTCAAGAGTACTCTTGCAAATATATCCTTATGGGACTTAATTCAAATTTCACCTAATTATCACACTACTCTTCAAATAGCTTTACAAAAAATAGTGGTTCCTCTTGGTATAAATGCAAATGATGTAGTAGCTCTCATACAAGGAATGAAAATAGTTAATGTAGACATAACATTTCATCAACATGAGCTACCTCCTTTGTAATTAAGAAATAAAAATGATTCCTTCATGATAATATCCCAATTCAATAGAATGGGCATAAAAAGGACTCTTGTTGATAATGGCTCAGCCCTTAACGTGTGCAGTGTGAACCTCTTAGAAATATTGTGTGTTAACAAATCAAAGATGGAACATGACTGTTTATTGATCCAAGGATTTGACAATGTAGGAAACGAACCACTCGGTGTGATTACTTTACCTATTATAGTAAAAAAGGCTACCCTACAAACACCTATTCATGTTATACCTCATGACCTTCCATATAATCTTCTACTCTGAAGACCATGGATTCATGAGATGCATGTGGTGCCTTCAACCCTTCATTGTATCATGAAGTATATCTATGACAACAAGGTATACCAAGTTGAAATAGACCCCGTGCCTAAAATTTGCTTGCAAGTTGAAAAGGGAACAACAAGTCCTCTGAGCACATTGATTCCAACATCTAAAATAGAACCTTTAAAAGAAGACAAGCAAGAAATGAAAATAGTGTCAAAATGGTTAGACAATGATTGGGGTTCCTTGGAGTTCACGGCCTCATTTATGGGATAATACATAATCACAAGAAAATAAGATGAAAACAAAAAGCAACCAATGGTCATGTCAACTCAAAACTTGGAAGAAAACCTACAAACATCTAACATATCCGCTCTTCAAGAAGATACAAGATACATGACAAACTTTGATGAGATAGATTATCAACAGCCACCAAACCCGAAAGAAATGGAAAGAATTTATGGGAGAGGTTATGAACTTGTGAAACAATTGGGCTACAAAGGTAAATGATGTGGAAAGAAAGAACAAGGAATTTGAGATCCTATAGATCCTAACATATAAGAGAAAAATATTGGCTTAGGGTATTGTCCCTCTAATATTACACAAGCCTTAAAGAGACCTCAATTAAATATCAATGCTATTATGTGCAAACCAAAAATCAACCTCACTCTGAAGGATCTTGAATTGCTTGATATGGATTCTAAACCATCATGGGAATACTTGGAATATTATGATGCATTGGAGAAAATTCTAGGAGTCTATGAAAAATCACCTACTATTCCTCAAAATAAAAAGGTCACATGTGCTATGATTAGCACCAAGAAAAAAGATGTAGAATATGAAAGTAATGAGATGGACACAAGTACAAAAGAATACAACCTTGGATTTCCAAAGCTAAGTGGACTTCCTTTAGGGGATACAATTGACATACCAATGGACATGAACGATAATGAGAAATTCATTAAGATATAGGGAAGTTCCTTGATGATGAAGAACAAGAGGATCACCCAATGTTACTCCATGACTCTCCCAAAAATTTTGATTAGAAATATTCGGACATGCTAGGAATCGATGCTAAGATAGTGACATGCAACATAGTCCTTGCTGAAAATGCTAAGCCCATTTGACAAAAGATAAGAAAGATGAATCATAAGATAGCCTTGCTTGTTAATGAGGAACTCAGAAAACTCCTTGACATCAATTTCATAAAACCTATAGATTATTCTCCTTGGATCTCAAATATTGTCGCAGTCACAAAACCTGACAATCATATTAGGATGTGTACAAATTTTCATGATCTGAATAAGGCATCTTTACAAGATGATTTCCCCCTAAACCTAATATTGATATAATAGTAGACTCAACTATGGGACATGCTTTTTTGTCATTTATGGATGGATTTTTTTGATACAATCAAATCTTCATCAACCCTCAAGACCAATATAAAATAGCATTCACAATAGTTTGGGGAATTTTTTGTTGGGTCATGATTCCTTTTGGATTGAAGAATGTGAGTGCAACATATTAATGAGCGATGGCATTGATATTTCATGATTACATACATTAGATTTTGAAGACTATGTTGATGAAATTATAGGTAAATTGTTAACAAGACAAGACAACGTGAATTTCCTTAAAAAATCCTTTGAGCAGATGCACAAATACAACATGCAATTGAATCCAAAAAAGTGTGTCTTTGGTGTACATAGTGGAAATTTTTTAGGTTTTATCGTATCTCATAGAAGCATCAAGGTGGACACAAATAAAATTGATGCTATAATCAAAGTTCCACCTCCTAAAAAAATCTCTCAATTATGCACGTTACAAGGAAGAGTTCAAGCCATCTATTGTTTTGTCACATCATTAGCTGATCAAATGTTACCATTTACACATCTCAAAAAAGTTGTGCACTTTAATTGGAATGAGGATTGTAAACTGTCTTTTGAGATTTTGAAGAAGTATCTTGCAACTTCACCGATTTTACAACCCACTATGCAAGAAAAACCATCCATACTTTATATAGTTGCATCAGCACATGCTCTCGCAACATTGTTGGCTCAAAAAGATGAAAACGGTAAAGAGAATCCTATCTATTACATTAGCCAAAATTTGATCGATTATGAAAAATGATACATAACAATAGAAAAACAATTTTTGGCTCTTGTATTCACTACCAATAAGTTGAGACATTACTTATTGAATGTTGAAATATAAGTAATGAAAAAATTGGATCATCTCAAACATCTTTTCAATAAAACAGATTTATAAGGATATTTATCTAAATGGGTGATGTTATTGACTAAGTTTGACCTTAATTTTGTTTCACAATTAAATCAATTAAGGTTCAAACCCTAACCAATAAATTGGTTGATGCTCCTTCTCCTTTGGCAATGCCTAGCAATGACTCTTTCCCTGACGATAATGTGCTAACAGTCGAAATTCATACATGTTATACTTTGATGGATCTAAGTGCAGAACAAGCTCCGACATTGGGGTTATAATAATTCCAGCTATAGGAAATCCTATTCCCTTGTCATATTGGTTAAACTTCCTATGTACAAACAAAACTGTTGAGTATGAAGCGTTTCTCACTATGCTACATGCCGCTTTAATCATGGGCACAAAATACATTAAGATATTTGGTGATTCACAATTGGTAATCAAGAAAATAAATGGGACATATCAATCAAAGCATGAAAAATTATCAAAATACAAGGATCTCACTATGAATTTATTACAGAAGATTGGATCATTTACCATTGACATCCCATGAAAGGATAATCAACATGTAGATGTAATGGCGAGTGTAGCTTCTCTTATATCACCACAAGATCCTTCAAAGGATTTCATACTTACGGTTAATCCAATCATGCAACCATCAATCGAAGGTAAAATTGAAGAAGTATTAGCAGCAACCAAGGGAGACTCGAGTGAATGGTATGATACAATATTTAATTATTTGAGAGATAGTACCATTCCCGAGCCAACAATAAAGAACATCCAAACTTACTTGCAAAAAATGGCAACCAAGTACATCATCCTTTCTGACACATTTATATAGAAGATCCTTTAACGACATTTTAATTAGATGTCTTAAAGACTCCAAAATCCCCATAGCACTCAAAGAAGCTCATGTGGGTGTCTATGTAGGTCATTTTGGAGGGAGATCCTTAGTGAAAAAACTCATTTGCATGGGATATTATTGGAGACATGGAAAAAGATTTCTTTGAGTATGTTAAGAGATTTCACAAATGTCAAGAACATGAAAATTTTATCCATGCTCCCAATTTTGAGCTTCGCACCCAAATTCCTATTTGGCCATTCTCAATGTGGGGACTGGATCTAATTGGAAAAATCTCACCACCTTCATCTGTTGGAAACATGTTTATCATAACAGCGATAGATTATGATTCAAAATGGGTAGAATCTATCCCTCTTCGATCCACAACTATCGATGTAATATGTTGTTTCATATTGGAACACATTATTGCTTACTTTAGACTTCCTTTCGCATTAGTTTCCAATAATGGGACACCATTTAAGAATAATGACATGAAGAAATTCCTTGACACATTTAATATCCAACACCTTACTACCCACAATCTAATGGTCAAGTTGAATCAACTAATAAAACTCTTGAGAAAATCCTAAGGAAGACAGTAAATAAACATAACAAGGATTAGCATAAACAACTGACATATGTGTTATGGACTTTCCGTACTAACATTAGAACATCCACTTGAAAAAAACCCTATAACCTTGTCTATAGTATTGAAGCAATTATTCAGTTGGAGTTAGAAATCCCCACATTAAGGATTGCTCTTCAAGGATTTGTTGATGACAACACTTATAAAGAACAATGATTGAACCAACTTGAGATGCTTGATGAACAGTGCATTAACACTCTTGAGCATCTCCAAGCTTATGCTAGACAATTACAATGCAATCATAATGATCATGTCATCCCTCGAGTATTCAACAAAGGTGACTTAGTCATGTATGAAAATCAACGAAAAATTAATGCCGACCGACTGAAAAAGGAAAATGTAGTCCTAATTGTTTAGGACCTTACATAGTTAATGAAAATTATGGTTCCATTGCATACACATTAATAAAAATGGATGGCACACCTCTCAAAGATCCTATTAATGTCAAGCATGTGTGTCAATATTATGTCTAATCCTTTTGAATAGTATGAATGATAAAGTAGTGTTGTTAGAGCTAGTGTATAATATTCTATGTGCTCTTGCATTGCTTCATTCTTGATAGGTAGTTATTTGTGTGTCTTGAATACTAAGGTGATTATTTAATTCATTTTGAGTAATTACTTTATGTTTCATACTATTCACCTTCATCTTGTATTCTGTGTTAGATTAGATTCTTATATGCATTTAATGTTCTTTAGATCATAGGTACATTTAATTTAGCATAACATACTCAATCATAATGTTTCATTTAAGAGAAACTAGTATAAGTTTTAATTACATCACATAAAGCATGTTAAATCATGGAGACATTCATTAAATAAGCTAAAAAAGGTTATTTAATTAATTGCATTGCCATTTAACATTCAACACATAAATACAAGTAATAAAACATTGAATGTTCACATATATATCAAATTTTTGTGTACATGTCATCAAAATATATATACAATGCCACTAAGGTCTGTGAGTGGCAGATCCCTCAGGACCTAGTGCTCGCATTTTTCTAGTAGCAGTCTTTTGGGAGACAGTGGTGTGTGAACATGATCCGGATCTGCTAAATTTACTTAGAGTGAATTGTAAGACTCCTATCTATCCTAGGGCCTCCTAATGCTCCCATACTATTTGATCTCTCTATGCCTAAAGCATAACTACCTCTAACTCTAGTCTCTTTAACTCTACTAGGGTTCAAGATGATTGATCCTCTGGGGCAACATCGACTTGGTGGACGCACCTCCTCAGACTCTCATACATTTCCTATAGTCTAACGTATGGACTGAACGACTCTAGGTCCTAATACATGATGGGTGGAGGCACATATTCTAAGTTTATGGCCTCCTAGTCGACTGATGGGGCACTATCTCCACAGCCACCTATCGATAGAGCTCTCAAAAATATCTCATAGATCCTGCAAGATATAAACAATAGATATAATTATTACACATCATGATATATATATAACATAAGCATAAGAATAAAGCATAATAGTAAATAAATATCATCACCTATCTCTTTGGTCAGCTATGTGAAATCAACCTTGTCATGTGCAAGGGGCATGGAGGATGTGCTGGCGTCTCCATGACTATGGGTACTGGTGCCTTCTATAGATGTTTCTTGTGATCTAGTCATACAAATGGGAGAGGGATCTCCCCACTCATGCCCTGTTGGATCCTCATTTTTTTCCTCATCACCCTCACTCATGGGTCACTCCTCATCCTCCTCCTCATCAAATTCCTCATCTCCTCTATCCTCATTTTCATAGTTAGGATCTACATCCTCATTATACTCCTTGTCTATGACATCTTTGAATATGTCTATAGCCTTGTAGCGTATCTCCTTGGCCATGTCCTCTACCTCATCTCCCTCATCTAGGAATGGTCCTGCATCACTTATCAGCTCCTACATAGGAAACATAGGAGTTGATTGTGATACTTTCCACCACTCCTCATAGTCATTTGTAGCACTGACGTCATATGTATCAGAGACTGGAGGCATATCATGATATAAGTACTCAAAGTCACTATAGACAACATCCTTTGTAGTTAATTGTACAGAATCACCAAGTCTCTGAGCACTCCACACTGATTTCCTGAAGAAGGGTCATGCTTGAGGTGCTATTTGGACTTGCCCAAACTATCGCATGACATGATCATAATAGAAAGGATGTACTATGTAATCATGTTTTCCAATCAGAAATTAGTTGACCTACAATCTCCTCATCTGTCGAGTGTAATCTGGCCACTGAAGTACAAGTTGATAAGGTCTCCAAAGGATCTCATCCTTCTCTAGTCGGTCAAATCAGACTCTCTAGAAGTGCGAATCATTGTATTTCCAAAACTGTCGTAGAGGATAGCTAAAGGCTTGATGATTCCCCAAGGTTGTTGGGAACATGAATTCTTAAAGTCCACACAAGTAATATACTCAAGGCACCAATCTTGCAAAAGCATACAATGTACCATTTTGTTCACCTCACGAAAGACAAATCAACCAAGATCATAATATAAGTGCACTAAGATGTTGCACCCCCAGGTGTATAATATCCTATGATCTTCCATCCCTTGTATCAGGTGTACTACTCCTCCCTCCCAATGTGCTCCCTGACTATTAGGGACGAGTTCTAGTGCCACTGTCAGCATCATAATCAATCTAACCAATGGTGCTTGTGAATATAATAGCATCACCAGATCAATCCATGGCCTCACTCTCTCATCATGTATTGGTCCATCTAGGCAGAACTACATGTCATATTTCATCTTGTGGAAGGTCTACTCCACTCGAAAGCATACCCTCTCACCTCAAATAGGAACTTAGAGTATGCGGTGCATGTACTCCAGCATGATCGTCATCTTGCCAGTCGATAGATGGAATGTGCATGTATCAACATAGCATCATGGTACCTCATTGGGGGCATGAGGTACACCCAATATAATCATATAGCCTATAACAACTCTGTGTCCTCCACTAAAAAGAGTGGGGGCTAAATCTCTTAGAAGGTTGATCTACTTGCCACCTAGACATTGGCACAAATGAGTGGGAACCTAAACCATAAATAAAATGGGAAGTGTTGATTACCTCATATTCTATCTAGGTCATTCAATTATGTCCTAAGAACCCTAATTGGATTGGATAACAACCTCACAAGGTGAGTCAATTCACAATTAGGATGACATAGAAAGGGTTATTTTTTAGACTTTAAGGGGTTCACCACCAAGAAAATTCTTGGAAAAGACAAATAAGCATTCAACCTAAAAAATAAAGCAATATAAGCTAGATAATGGGATCCAATGATGAAATTAAGCTACACCAAGTTAGGTTATGTGTACTTGGGAAGTCTATAGATGCAATGAGGATTCTAGAAATGTAAAGAAGCTGCTAAATTATTCCTTGGAGGACTAAGATACCCAAGATGGCATATTAGTCTCACTACTATTTTTTGGGGCAAACACAAAATATTCAGATATCTGAACTGGATCTGAAAGAATCTCTAAAATATATTCTTGGGAGAACTAAGACACCCAAGGTGGCATATTAGTCTTGAGCTGAATTTCTATAAAGTCTAAATATGGTCCTGAGCTCCAAGGTCTACACTTGCTTCTTTTTAGATCTCAAGTTTTGAAACTATCGGATCTGACCTGTAGGAGAATTTTCATGAAGATGACAAATTTGCAATGCAACTTTGCAACTTTTACAACATTGCACTCCAAGTGATCTTCAAGTCTTCAACCTAGATTTGCAAATACAAATAGACAAGATAGGAAAAACTTGTTGATTGTTAGTGAATGGGGCTTTTCCTTGGTCAAACCCCTTGTTGGTAATTAAACCTTGAAATGGAATAGAAATAATGAAGGAAATGGTGAGTGAACAACATGCAATGCTACAATTCACCAAACCCTTCTAAAGTCTGTAAACATGTGTTAAATGGTTGCAATGGATATGGATCTTGAAATTTTTGATAGATCTTGAATTTCTTGCTCTCTTGAATCAAAACCCTGCATCACAAATGTTAGCACAACAACACACATGATGCAAGAATAGCCTTTGATATGATGCTTGAATCTTGATAATGGCTCCAAATTCTTGATGAATTTCTCTAGAATGCTCTTGTGTACTGAATTATGTTGTGATGAATGTTCTCACAAAAGACTTATATTGCTTAGGATGAAAATGAATGAATGAACCTTGTATTTATACTTATCTATGCTTAATATCCTGAAATTGTATCACACCAAGCTGACATATGAATTCATTAAATGAAGGAGGCTAAATCCCACCAGAATTTGAATTTAAATCCTAAAAATGAATCAAGGAGGACTAAGATTCCCTAGGTGGTGTCTTAGTCCCAAGTGGTGAAACTTGGGGCACATACACCAAAAAGGGGCCCAATTAAGATGCATCAAAATCAAGGTCCCAAAACCTTGGGGGGACAAAGGCGCCCTAAGTGGTGTTTTAGTCCTGACCAAAAATTAGGGACACACCAATCAAAATCATTGGGAAATCATTTATGTATTGGTGAATGTCAGGATTAACCAGAAAAATATGCCATTCATAGGGCTTGTGGACACAAAATAGGACCAATTAAGCCATAGAGAAGGATAAATAAAGCAAGGTGAACCCAAACAAGTGTGAAAATGCAAGGGTATTCATTTAACTACACTAAATTTAGTACCCACTTTAGTGAGAGGGTGAACTTGCTTCAAACTCGCACTAAAGTAGCCAACCACACAATCAAGAGGGGTTCAAATGAAAAAATGTTAGTAAGATAGGATGACAATAATCAAGAGGGTGGCCAAGCCTCCAGAATCAAGATGCTATGGAAAACCAACATAGTCACAAAGGAACACACTTGCGGATGATATATGAAGGAAAAATAAGGTCACAAACATATACCATCAAAGACAAGAGAAAGGAAAAAGGAAAAGAATTGCAATAGATCAATCTTCAACTGGTTGTCTAACCCGATGAACCGGGTCTAGGCTTGAAGAGGTTTTACAAGTGGAACACGCCATCCACTATGCAAATAAAATGCACTCAAAAGGCTTAGTAGGAACTAGTTGTCCACTAGGTGAGCCACAAGAGGGACCATATCAAATCCATACCTCCATGACTTTAATAAGGTACAAAAATGCATGTTCACATGGGCTAGTGAATCTATTTTTTCACTAGGTGAGCCCTAGGGGACCATATCAAAGCCATACCTCCATGTGACTTTAATAAGGTACAAAAATGCACACTCACATGGGCTAGTGAAGCTAGTTATTCATTAGGTGATCCTGAGGGAGTCCATATCAAAGCCATACCTACATGACTTTAATAAGGACAGAAGCATAAAATGCAATGCAACAAGAAAGAGAGATGTTTGATTGGATTTTTCTTAGTTCATATGAGTTCTTACTCTTAGGGGACATCATTTCTAACGTCTCCAGGAGAGGACCAGTCAAAGGATAAAAGATTCACCACTTAGGAGATGTAGTGTGTCACACCACCACTAAGGGGAATATAATATGATAAGATAGGTCACACTCTTAAAGGACATTACTCCCAATGTCACCACAAAGAGGAAAGCATATTGTATAAAGTAAGAAAATTGCATCAAGGAACATGAAAAGGGAAAAATATAATCAAAATAATGCCAATGTATGCCCCCACTTTAAAGAAATTTCTAACACCATACTGTGAGCAATTACTTTAAAGTAGCCAAAAGATGAAAAAGGAAGAGAGGGTTTCCCCCAAGAAACACATAAGGCATTTATGGATTCAAGGTCACTATTTGTCTTTTCTACAATGAAATTAAAGAGCTCAGAACTGTTATCATTCCCCAAATATATACAGAACTGGAAGAATGACACAAAGATAGTGAAAACAAAGAAAATCCTTTCGGATCAACATGGAAGAGACAAGGTTGTCTCAACACCTTGCATCATCCCCAAAAGGAAAACACAAGAAAAAAATTAAAAGATAAATGAAAAGGCGAAGAACTTACAACATAGAGAAGAATGAAGGTACAAATAGAGGAATGCACAAAGAGAGAGAAACATCAAACAAAACATCACGGGGGATCACAATGTGCACATGCAAGCAAAAGTGAAAAGAAAAAAAAAGACTAGTAAGGAATAAGCAGATCAACCATTCAATAGGCCATCTACATCCTAGTCTTGTTTAATATATGTGGAATACAAATCACTAGCCAGAGGGATCACATCAAGTGTTGTACTAGGAGAATCACCAAGTTCAACACATGGTGAATCACTCGGTTTAGGAGGATCATCATGGTTGTTATCATTTATGCTCATGGATGAGTAAAATAACAAATTTAACTCATTATGCACTTCCTCATCGATTTTATCTATTTCCTCATTGTCATCCAAGGTAGCCAAAATAGGAGGAAAAATGATGATATCCATAAAAGGTTCTAGTCCTTGTTGTGTTGAATTTACAGTCTCTAGTAAGAGAGGAGGCTCATCATTTATTTCTTCTGTCAAGTTCAAATTCTGATTTTTAATGTTGTTCTTGTTATTCATCTTTCGACCAATAACATAACACCTATGTCTACGCTCTCTAGCATTGTCATTTATTTTATTAAAATTTTCAAATCATGTTTGTGGGAGCGAGTTTATCAACCATAGGTTCTTTTTCTTCTTGTGAGAGAAGAATAGAAGAAACCATGGAAGGTTGTTTGACCACTTTCTCTTTGGCTTTATCAATTTTATTAGGAGGCAGATTAGGAATTTTTTGGTGTATTCATGGATGGTTCTTGGTTTGTTTGAATGGATTTAGGTGGTGGAGGTTCAATCATGGGTGGAGGAAAGTTTTCAAGGGGTAGATTGGTTATGAATTTTTCTTTGAACTTTTGGTAGGATAGGAAAAGTAAGTCTTTGCACTACCTTATAGGCTCCATGGGCTCAGGCCAAAAATAATCCAAGGAGAAATTTCCATGAGGAGATTGGGGTCTGGAGCCACTATGGTTTACGATGAATATTTCATTTCCAACTGGAAATTTTAAATGCACTTATGGACAATGGATGAGACCACATTCATGGAGTGAAGCCATTTGTAGCCTAACTTCACACAAAATTATTTTGAATTAGATATAATAGAGAATGATACATTTGATTTATTTGGTCCTACTTGTAAAGGGAGTGTGATCAAGCCCATTATAGCATGAGAAAAACCATCATGCATTTTAATCCATTCTTTTTGTTTATCATATCTATCTTAAGTGATTTCATGCACATATAAGAGTTCTTTTGTGATCACATTCTCTCCACAGATGGGATCAATTAAAATCCTAGGAGTGGGCTTGTTATTGATTCTTCTGGCTATGTAAAGAGTACTATTAGGTGCATGTTTAATTATTTCTTATGAAGAAAAATTAATGTCAATGGTTTACTTTTTATGAGGATCAATGTCAATCACTCCTATCATTGTATCAATAGGACTTTGTTCATTAGTATCTATAGGAATCTATTCATCATCATCCATAGGACCTTGTTCTTTATTGCTCATATTGTCATCACATGTGTAAACATTCATTACATCAAGCTTAGTTTCACTAGCCTTAATAAATGAAGTATTATGGTTGAGCATGGGATTGGTAAATATTTGTAAGTTCTAGTTGAGAGGAGCCACAAACCTATTACCTTTGACATTCACAACTCCAATTAGGATATGATTTGAATAAATGAGGTCTTGCACAAGATGTTTAAGACACTTGCAATGCTCTATGTCATGTCCTTTCTATTGGTGATAAGCACAATAGGCATTGTGTCTAAATCTCGAAGGTAATGGTTTGCTAGGGTCAAGGGGTTGGACGAGAGGTAAGGTAAGAATGTTTTTGTTTAAGAGATGGGTCATGATGTTATGGAGTGTGCCTGGTAAGGGAGTAAATTTCATTTGTGAATCCCCAAATATATAAGTATTACTCTTCTTTATAGTATCTACTTGGGTGTGAATTGGTTGGGTACATTGAGAGGTGTAATTTAGTTGAAGGAAACTCTTAGTTTTTCTTTTGAAAGGTTTATAAGTGTTTTGGTTTGAAGTTTTGGACTTTTTAGGATGAGTAGGGGTGGCATTTGGTTCAATAACACTTATAGTATTTTTATAATCTCCAAGGGTAGTGCATAAGTGCATGAAGGAAGGAAATTTCATCATAGTGAGCATGTCCCTTATCTTTCTTTGTAAATTTTCTATGAACATATTTTGAAGGTGAGAAACAAGAACCTTTACACTAATTTGAGAATAAAGTGGTTGGTAGCATGAAATAAAGTCAGTGATTTTTTCACCCTCATTTTTCTTGCATCTCATCAAATCAGCCAATGTCATTTTAGGAACCATGTGCACTTGGAAATGGTTAATAAAGGCTTCAACAAGTTCATTGAATGAATGAATTGAGTTGTTTGGTAATGCAGAAAACTAGTCCAAGGAAATGTCTTTCAAGGATCAGGGAAAAATTTTAGCCAAAATTTTGTCCTCAAGGATAAATTCACTACACAAAGTAGTGAAGGCATTAACATGTTTAGTAGTATCTCCCTTTCCTCAATATTTCTCAAATATAGGGATATATATACCTTGTGGAATTGGTGTTCTCAATATCTCCAAGGATAATAGGTTACTCTCGACATAGTATTAAGGTGGACCATTTTTATTTTTATTTATGGTAGAGACTTGATGTTGAAGGGATGAAAATATTTGTAAAAGGTGGTTAATGATAATATCATTGCTTGTGGTGTGAGATGGAGGTGAATATGGTGGTGGTGTGTGTGATTTGGAAGGACAAAGGAATGGATTTCTTGTGGGAGGAGATATGAGATTAGACGCCACATAAGTATAAGGAGCACAAGTGGAAATGTGTGAGGTAGGAAGGATATTACTAGTTGGCTGCATCATTGTTTTCACTTGAGAAGTTGTATAGATGGGAGTGGATGCTATGGTTGAAGAGGGGGGAGTTTGATTTCCTCCTTGCAAATTGTTTGAAGTTTGAGCACCATAGTGGTGGAAGGAAGATGCTTTCCAAATATGTGAGCTATATTATGCACAACTTACAGTCCTTTATCACTTTCCATCATGCGATGAATACTATCTATGGTAGGTATAATAGTGTTGGAAATGTTTTCAGTACTTACACTATCTTGTAAATGGGATAGGTCTTCATGCATTTTTATTATTTTTTCTTGAGGAATATGATCAACCACTATTTGAACACTTGGCATAATACTTGTAGGTAAGGTAGGCATGGAAAAAGAGGTGTCAAAGGTATGGTCCATACCTAGTGAGCTAGTGTTAATACCAGAAGTAAGAGAGCTTGGTAACCCAAGATCCACAACGAGTGTCTTACCATGGGATGCCATGAGTCTCACACTTTTTCTAACCATAGTATTAGCAGTAGGACACCAAATACTATAGCTCATACAAGAAATAAACCATAGAAAATGCAATAAACACAATATCTTATGCTTACAATTACAGTTAAAATGAAAGAAATTGGAATAACAACAATTCTGGAAATTGAAAACTGAAAACTAAAAGCAACCCACAAAAACAAGAAAGGAATTTTTTGTTGAAATGTACAAGACAATTGAGAGGGGGGTGAATCAGTTGTATCAAATTCTTTACTTCTTAACTTAATCAATTCCACTTTATCTTCAATCTATTATTAAGTGTGAACATGAAATGAAAATAACAGAAACACAATACCAGAGACACTAGATTTACATGGAAAAACCTACTGAGGTAAAACCATGGTGAGGATTAACTCACAATATAGTAGTAATGCAATACCAGATACATAGGCTCATTGCTAGAAGGCTCATTGCCTTAGAACTCACTGTCCAGAAAAAGAGGCTCACTGCCTACAGAAAAATACAAAGAAATAGATAAAGATCCACCACTAGGAGTTACACACACTTCATAACTTGATCAAAATATTATGAATACAATGAAGTATTGTTGCCTTAATTCACTCTTCCACACTCTTCTCTTGATCTAATCAAATGATGGATGGATACGAAATTCACCACAACTTAACTTGCTTTTATACCATCTTCAACCTTAGAAACATTCACCAAGGTCAGCTATTCAAATTCAAATTACAAATTCAAACTAGGTTGGCTACTCAACATTGTTGTGGTGGATAAGAATGTGAGGGGACCAAATAAATATTAAATTAGGACCCAAACAACATCTTGGATCATGCACATGCTTTCTTAGATTGATGCAAAAACATAATGTACCATGTAAACACAAAGTCAGCCAAACCTAATGAAGACACCAATGATCTTTGAAATACACACATCACCAGCAAGATAAACACACGTGGATTGCTCAACATTCTTCACCAACAATTTTACCATCTCTAAGAATAACTCGGTTACATCCACAACAACTTCAACAAACTTCATTTATAGAGAACACTTCACTAGTCCTATTGAGACAACCAGCAAAAACACAAGAGCTCTAGAGCAGGTCTTTCGGAGTGCCAAACTACACACACATTTTCTAGAACACAGAAATCATTAAAAGGAATAATCTCCTAAATCCACAAGATCTAAAACCATATAATAGAGGACTCTAGAGCCAAAACATTTCTCCCAATCAACAACAAAATAACTCTGACAAACCAATTCACACACCGGTAAACATAACTTTTACTTTCCATCACACCAAAAACTGAAACTCGAAATATACAATCCATTTAAGCTCTTGAATACACCTACAAATCTACATGGGAATTGGATCAATATATATAAAATACAAACCATATTATCAGAGCACGCTCAGAATATAGCTTCAACACAACTTTCCTTATTTCTCAAATTTTCTCAAAAGCACTTGGCAAATACATAACTTAATCAACCTATAAAGTGTTGACATCAATGACAACATTAATAACAACACCACCAAACACATCCATACTTGCAACAATATCCCGCTTTTTCATTGATGGCAACACATGATGTGAAAAAACATCAAAGATAGTATACATGATTCTCAGAATCGACAACCTACCAAGCATAAAAATTTCACATGATCTCTCTCCCACATTCTACATGATTTTTAGAAGCGACAACCTATCAAGCATAAAATTTTCACCTGATTCTCTCTCCCCCTTTGACACCAATGGAAAAGGACATTCTTACCATATGAATCTCTGTTCACTCCCCCTAAGGAGTACATCCACATCACATACTGCAACAATGCACTTCTCTACTCCCCCTGAGGAGTAGACCTCAATCATCAGTCCAGAAAAAAAGAGTCTATGAATCCACTAGATTGAGGCACCTCCATGTGCACTTAGTTCAAAGAAGGAGGGGTAGAAACCCCTAACTTCCCTCTAAGATACTCAAAAGTATCCTTCAGAATGGCCTTAGTGAATATGTCTATAATTTTTTCTTTCGTAGGTACATATTCAAGTCTTACTTCATTCCTCAATACTTTCTCCCTCAAGAAGTGATACTTGATAGATATGTGCTTTGTTCTACAATGCATCACTGGATTCTTTGATATGTTTATATCACTTGTATTGTCACAGAATATAGCAGTAGGTTCATCACTCACCACACCTATGTCCATCAAAGTTTTCTGCAATATACTTTGCTTCAGTAGTGGATAAAGAAATCAAATCTTGCTTCTTACTCAACCAAGAGACTAATCTTTCTCCAAGAAATAATGCTCCTCCACTTGTACTCTTCCTATCTTCTAGACATCCAACCCACTTAGCATCAGTGTAGGCATTCAAAGTGAAAGCATTGTCCTTCAGACACCATAGTCCATAGTCTGGAGCTCCTTTAAGATATCAGAATACCCTCTTCATAGCTTTAACATGTGCTTCCTTTGGCTCTGCTTGAAATCTTGCAACTAAACATAATGCATGCATTATTTTTGGTCTAGTATCAGTAAGATAAAATAATCCTCCAATCATGGATTTGTACATGCTCTAATCAACTTTAGCAGATCCATCATCCTTACTCAACTTGCATCCAGTTACAATAGGGGTACATATTGGTTTAGAGTCATACATTATGAACTTCTTTAACAATTCCTTAACATACTTAGATTGTGAAATGAATATCCCTTTGTCAGTTTGATTAACTTGAAGTCCAAGGAAGAAATTCAGTTCACCAATCATAGACATCTCAAATTACTTTTGCATTTCATCAGAAAACTTCTTACACATACCTTCATTTCCACCAAAAATGATGTCATCAAAATATACCACAATTATCAATATCTTGTCTTTATCAATCTTGAATTAGAGATTGTTGTCTACAGACCCTTTGTTGAATCCCTGCTTTGTCAATTATTTGTCCAATCTAGCATACCAAGCTCTAGGAGCTTGCTTCGGTCCATATAATGATTTCTTTAAGTTGCAAACCATGCCCAGTTTGTCTGACAGTAAAAAACCTTTTGCTTGCTCCATATATACTTCTTCTTCCAGTTCCCCATTCAAAAATGCAAACTTGACATCCATCTGATATACTTTGAAGTCTTTATGAGCTACAAATTCCAACAAGATCTGAATGGCCTCCATTCTTGCTATAGGTGCAAAATTTTCTTCAAAATATGTGCCTTCAACCTATGAATATCTTTTACATACAAGTCTTGCTTTATTCCTTACCACTTCACCATCTTCATTCAATTTGTTTTTGTATACCCACTTCGAACCAAGTACGTTCTTGTTTGCAGGTCTAGGGACTAATTCCCATGTCTCATTCTTTTATGTCTACTATAGTTCTTCTTTCATTTCTCTCATCAAGCTCTCATCATTACATGCTTCATTCATAGTCTTAGGTTCAATCTTAGAAAGTAAACACAAGTTTACCTCAACCACTTTGCTTCTTTTCTTCACTCCTTCACTTTTGTCTCCAATAATTTGTTCCTCTGAGTGATTTCTCTTAACATATTTAGGAGTCTTAGGTGCAGGTTCAAGAGTTTCTTCTACTTCTTCACTTTTTCCTTTCTCTTCCTTTTCTTCTTCTTGTATTTGTATGTAGATGGGCTCATCAATTTCAACTTTAGTTATTTCCACCAGTCTATACATAACTTCATCAACCTTCACATTAGTACTTTCAATGGTTTTTCTCAATCTTTTATTAAAGCATCTGTAAGCCTTGTTGTTATTAGAATAACCAATGAAAATTCCTTCATCACATCTAGCATCAAAGTTTCCAATATTTTCATCTCTTCTAATGTAACATCTACTACCAAATACCTTAAAAAAAATTACAGTAGGAATCTTACTAGGCCATAACTCATAAGGAGTCTTAGTATTGTTACCTGTGATTTGAACTTTGTTAAGAATGTAAACAACAATATGAATAACTTCTCTCCAATACACATCTAAAACATTTAATTCTTTCATCATGGTTATAGCTGCTTCTTGCACAGTTATGTTCTCTCTCTCAACAACTCCATTATGTCACAGGGTTCTAGGAGCATAAAAAATGTCTTTTTATGCCATGCTCTTCACAGAATGCATTGAACTCACCAGATGTAAACTCTCAACCTCTATCAGATCTTAAGCATTTAATTCTCAAATTTTCTTCATTTTCTACTCTTGCCTTAAAAACCTTGAATCTATTAAGAGCCTAAGACTTCTCTCTAAGAAATGTAACCCATGTCATCCTAGAGTAATCGTCAATTAAAAGAATAAAGTACCTGTCACCACTTAGGCTTTTTCTCTTGTAGGACCACAGAGGTCTGTATGGATTAACTCAAGCAGTCCAATAGAAGATTGATCTTTTCCTTTAAAACTAGCTCTTGTCTATTTTCCCATTTGACAACTTGTACAGATTGAATTTGAAGGCTTTGTGATTTTAGGAAGATCTCTCAAAACTTCTCTATAACTGATCCTAACCAGATTATTAAAATTCACATGTCCCATCCTTCAATGCCAGAGCCAACTCTCACTAACCTGAGAAACAAAACATTGACTATCACCACCTTTAATTTGATAGATGTTTCCTTGAGTTATTTTTCCAGCTGCAATCACAGTTCCAAATCCTTTTATGATCTCACAAGTGTTATCCTGAAACACATGCTTAAAACCTTTGCTACACATTTGTCCAACACTTAAGAGATTATTCCTTAAACCCTTTACATAATAAACATCATCATTGTTATGTTTTCCATCAAAGATAATTTTTTCATTTACCAACAATCTTAGCACCAGAATCATCTCCAAACATGACTATACCTCTATCATACTTCTCAAGTTTAGTAAACTTAATATTATCTCCAACCATATGATTTGAACATTTGTTGTCAATTACCCAAAATTATTCATCATGTCTACCATGAAAAGAAGTAACTAGAGTATCTCATGTTTCTTTCTTGTTCTCCGGACTAGATTCCTTTCCACATTTCTTTTCCAGGGCTAGAAATAAACATTCATCTTTATCTTCCTCAAGTTCAAATTCATCATAAAAAATTCTTGCATCTTCTTTGACATAATACAACTTCTTGAACTTTCTATCCTTCTTATCCTTGTAATTATTGTTATTATCCTTTTTCTTCTTTTGTGTAGCTCTATTAGGACATCTTGATGCATAATGACCAATATTTCCACAATTGAAATATTTAAAGGGTAACTTACCTTTTTATTTACCAATACCTTTCTTCAATCTCCTTGTGAAATTTGATTCCAAATATTCTACATCATCATCATCATCTTCTTCTTATATCTTCATGGCTTTAAAGGTTGTTTCAGTCTTATCCTTATCTCTTGCAAATTTTCTCATCTCAAATGCAGTCAAGACACCAAATAGATGTTCCTTAGTAAATTTCTTTGGATCATACTGTTCTTCAAGAGCAGAAACTTTGTACTATAATTTTTTGGTAAGGTCATCAAGATCTTCTCAATTATATCTTCTTCCTTCATATTACCTCCTTGATTCTTGATTTCAATTGCTATAGTTTCAACTCTCTGATAATAGCTTGCAATGTCTTCTCCATCTTCCATTCTCAAATTCTCAAATTTTTTCTTAGCAGTTAATATCCTTGAAAACTTTACTCTCTCATTCCCTTCATAGATGTCTTTCAATTTTTTCCACATTTCATTAGCTGTAGCTAAAGAAATAAATTTTGATCTTTTAGTTTTAGATAATGCACTAAAGATAGAAAACCTTGCTCTTTCATTTTCTTCAAAGGTTGCAACTTCATCAGTAGAGGAAGGTCCAACTATTGGAATCACATAATTTGTCTCCATAGTTTTCCAAGTATTAAAACTGATTGAAATCAAATAACTTCTCATTTGTTCTTTCCAGTCACTGTAATTAGCTCCATCAAACAGAGGAAGCTGCAACTTGTGCGCCATCTGATCTACCTCAAGCGGTTAAGATTTTCACCGAGGAACCAAAGATCTTATACCAATTGTTGAAATGCACAAGACAACTGAGAGGGGGGGTAAATCATTTGTATCAAATTCTTTACTTCTTAACTTAATCAATTCCACTTTATCTTCAATCTATTATTAAGTGTGAACATGAAATGCAAATAATAGAAACACAATACCAGAGACACCATATTTACGTGGAAAACCCTAATGAGAGAAAAACCATGGTGAGGATTAACTCACAATCGAGTAGTAATGTAATACTAGATACGCAGGCTCATTACCAGAGCCCTCACTACCCAAATAAAAAGGCTCACTACCTAGATTAAGGGTTCGCTACCTTAGGAATCACTGTCCAGAAAAAGAGTCTCACTGCCTATAGAAAAATACAAATAAATAGATAAAGATCCACCAATAGCAGTTACACACACTTCACAACTTGATCAGAAGATTATGAATACAATGAAGTATTTTTGCCTTAAATCACTCTTGCACACTCTTCTCTTGCTTGAATCAAATGATGGATGGATATGAAATTCACAACTTCACTTTCTTTTATACCATCTTCAACCTTAGAAACATTCACCAAGGTCGGCTATTCAAATTCAAACTTGATCGGCTACTCAACATTCTTGTGGTGGATAAGAATGTGAGGGGACCAAATACATATTAAATTAGGACCCAAACAACATTTTGGATCACACACACACCTTATTAGATCAATGCAAAAACATAATGTACCATGTAAACACCAGGTTGACCAAACCTAATGAAGACACCGATGATATTTGAAGTACACACATCACCAGCAAGATAAACACATGTGGATTGCTCAAAATGCTTCACCAGCCATTTTACCATCTCTAAGAACAACTCAGATACATCCGCAACAACTTCAACAAACTTCATTTGTAGAGAACACTTCACCAGTCCAACTGGGACAACCAACAAAAACATAGGAGCTCTGGAGAAGATCTTCCAAAGTACCAAACTACACATAACTTTTCCAAAACATAGAAATCATCAAAATGAATAATCTCCTTGATCCACAAGATGTGAAACCAAATACCAAAGGATTGTGGAGCTAAAACATTTCTCCCAGTCAACAACCAAATAACTCTGACAAACCAGTTCACACATCGGTAAACATAAATTTTACTTTCCATCACACCAAAAGCTGAAACTTAGAATATACAATCCATTTAAGCTCATGAACACACCTTCAAATCCACATGTTCATTGGATCAATATAGAGAAAATGTGGACCACATTACTGGAGCATGCTCAAAATATAGCTTCAACACAACTTTCCTTATTTCTCAAATTTTATCAAAAGCACTTGGAAAATACATAACTTACTCAACCTATAAATTGTTGACATCAATGACAACATTAATGACAACACGACCAAACACATCCATACTTGCAACAATTTTAGACCCTAAAAATTGGAGAGTCAAATTCAATAGGGACTAAGACGCTAGTAAGGGCGTTTTAGTCCTCCTAGTGAGATTCTAAAGTTCCAGAGGCTGACATAGATAGAAAATAATAGAGAGAGGATTCTGAGTACAAAAAACCTGGGAGGGACTAAGAATTCAGGAAGGGCATTTTAGTCCTAACAGAGGTTATTCTGAGAAAAAAAACAAATTTTGGCTTGATAACAACTTTCTCAAGTTGCCTACCCAAGGACCTGATGTTTGGAAATAGTAAACTATGCAAATGAATTGAAAGAAAAGAAATGACTAACAAGCAATTGAATGCAAGATTGAAATGCAATTTTTCAATTTTCAATGCAATAACAATGTTTCTAAATGCAATTAAGAGAATGAACAATGCACTTATTAGATTTTCAATGAAATGAAATGATGCAAGAAAGTAAAAATGTAACCTATATGAACTTTCACTAATGCAAAAATAGGAAACCCTAAATGTAATTTCACTAATGCAAGATGCAAGAAACCCTAGATGCACTTTCACTAATGCAAAAGACAATGAATGCAATCTATATCTATGACTCTAAAGGACTTGAAATTAGAAAATGAAGAATGTTCAAAGATGTCAGGTTCACAAAATGAATTGTAAATAAAATGGGAAGTAGGTGACTTCCTCCTATTTTATCTAGGTCATTCAATTGTTTCCTAAGAACCCTAATTGGATTTATTAAAAACCTCACAAAGTGAGTCAATTCACAATTAGGAGGACCTAGGAAGGGTTATTTTTAGACTTTAAGGGGTTCATCACAAATCAAATGCTTGGAAAAGAAGAATAAGCATTCAACCTACAAAATCAAGCTATGTAAGCTAAATAATGAAAGAAAATGATGAAATTAAGCTACACCAAGTTAGGTTATGTGTACCTAGGAAGTCTGGAGATTCAATCAGGATTATAGAAATCCAAAGAAGCTACCAAAATATGCCTTGGAGGACTAAGATGCCCAAGATGGCGTATTAGTCCTGTTGTTGTTTTCAAGGCAAACACAAAATCTTCACATCTCAAAACCGGAACTGAAAGAATCCCCGAAAGATATGCTTGGGAAGACTAAGACACCCAAGGTGGCATATCAGTCCTGAGCTAAATTTATGGAAAGTCTAAATATGGCCATGAGCTCCAAGGTCTGCACTTTCTTCCTTTCCAATCTTAGGTTCTAAAACTGTTGGATTTGACCTGTAGGGGAGTTTCCATCAAGATGACAACTTTGCAATGCAACTTTGCAACTTTCACAACTTTTCACTCCAAGTGATCTTCAAGTCTTCAACCTAGATCTATAAACACAAATAGACAAGATGGGAAAAACTTGTTGATTGTTAGTGAATGGGGGTTTACCTTGGTCAAACCCCTTGTTGGTAATTAAACCTTGAAATGAAATAGAAATAATGAAGGAAATGGTGAGTGAACAACATGCAATGCTACAACTCACCAAACCCTTGTAAAGTCTGCAAACTTATGTAAAATGGCTGCAATGGATATGGATCTTGAAATGCTTGATAGATCTTGAATTACTTGCTTGCTTGAATCAAAACCGTACATCGCAAATTTTAGCACAACAACACACATGATGCAAGAATATACTTTGGTATGATGCTTGAATCTTGATGATGGCTCCAAATGCTTGATGAATTTCTCTTGAATGCTCTTGTGAACTCAATTATGCTATGATGAGTTCTCTCACAAAAGACTTAGATTGCTTAGGATGAAAATGAATGAATGAACCTTGTATTTATACTTATTTATGCTTAATATCACAAAATTGTATCAAACCAAGCTGACGTATGAATTCATTAAATGGAGGCTAAATCCTACCAGAATTTGAATTTAAATCCTGAAAAATGACTCAAGGAGGACTAAGATGTCCTAGGTGGCGTCTTAGTCCGAAGTGGTGAAACTTGGGGCATAGACACGAAAAAGGGGCCCAATTAAGATGCCTCAAAATCAGGGTCCTAAAACCTCGAGGGGATAAAGACGCCCTAAGTGGAATTTTAGTCTTGACCAAAAATTAGGAACACACCAATTGCAATCATTCAGAAATAATTTATGCATTGGAGAATGTCGGGATTAACCAAAAAAATATGCCATTGATAGGGCTTGTGGATACAAAATAGGACCAATTAAGCCATAAAGAAGGATAAATAAAGAAAGGTGGGCCCAAACAAGTGTGAAAATACAAGGGTATGCATTTTACTACACTACAAAACCTAGCAAAAAAGAAAACGTATGTTCTATAAGTGGTCTAAACTCTTAATTTTTACATCAAAAACCATAAAAGTGTACTAAATTTGTTCTAGTGTGGTTTCCTAGAGGCCCTAGACACTTTAGACCCCCTTTGGGACATTGCAAAAAAATGGGACACTTTGCGAAAAAAGAGGACACTTCGCAAACATTTTTCCAAGGCCCTAAATTAACCTAGAAGTGTGTAAAAATCATTAAATAACTACGTAAGGACAAATCTAAGGTAGAAATATCAACTCACCCCATGCTAGCGTTCCCCACATGCCACCTGGTCCCACAACACATCCAATCTCATAGGTCTATAATCTCATTTGCTAGCCATCTTTCACTATTCTTTAATCAATTTCAAGCTACAAAAAGGTAAATGACAAGATACTAAGAATTTACTTCAATTTTTTTGCTCTTATGTAAATTAAAATTGGGGTTTTTACTACATTAGGGTTAAAAAGTGAATTTCATTCAAATCAACATAATGGGTGCTAGAGAGCTCCATTTTTTATGCTGTTTGTTGCGTTGGAATCATGATTTTTCTCTCGACATCATCAACAGTCTATCATTATGTGGTATGGTACTTGGAAATACCCTATGACAAGACTTACCTTATTCAACATGGCTAGATTGCTACCTTGATTCTACCTCCATAAAGCAAGTGGAATCAAGGGGGGCATACATCTACCCTTGAATTAGATTTCTAGAAGAAGTTAGATAAAGAGGATTTTTGGACAACTAACAAATTCATGTTGCAGGATGTGGTTCCTAATATTTTGGTTTTGCAGATAACTACAGTGGGGGCTTCATTCTCCCATATCATGATTGAACCTATATGAATATCCTTTTATGAAACAAATGTTATTATTGGATTCCTTTAGCTTGAATATGCACGTAGAGTCATATGGGCACTAAAGTGGGGGCTAAATGTAGTGTAGAAAATTATATGCCCTTGAAAGTGAGGCAATTTCACACTTAATTTGGACCCATTTTTTTATCCTTGCATTAATTACCTTTTAAAATCATCATTTATAGGCCCCTAAGACCCATTATTTTAGATCTCGGGGCTCTTTTACCTAAAAAACCTATAAAATCATGCAAAACACCAAAAATCTTAGAAACCCACCTCAAAAAGCTAAGGCGGGACTCATTCACCACCTTGGGAAAATGATTCCCCTTATGTGGGACCCAATTGCCAAGGGTGGTGAATGAGTCTCATTTGGGGTCTTTTTCAATTTTGAGCAAGAAATTCACTAATTTAATTCAATTTTTTGGTGCATGTCGGCCTTTGAGATCTAAATAATGGTCAATTAGGTGTTGATGCCTATAAAATAAAGTTTCTAAAAAAATTTTATCCTCTCTAAGCACTTTAAGTGATCATTTTCAAGAGCAATTTTCAAGATCTAGGTATTCAAGAATCTTCACAAGAGCATTTGAGAGCAAGTAATCAACAAAATTGAAGCTTCAAAGTAGCATTAAAGTGTTTTTGCAGGTCTTCAAGATCACTTTCATTCAAGATATAGCATTTTCAATGGTTGATCATGATTGTCTATGGTGAATCGTGATGATTCTAGGTTGGGGAGATGCAACTAGCCATCAAGCCAAGCCTAAAGACTTGTTTTCTAAGTGATTCTACCATCCATTATCAATCTACATTCAGCCTAAGGAAGGTAAAGGCATCATTATGCTTCATTTGGGGTGATTGTAGATCACCACAAGTGAGTCATTCATATTTATATTTCCATTCTTGCATGTTAGAATAGGATTGCATCATGTTTCAGATTTCTTAGTCTTAGGCACACTTAAGGCTAGGGTTTTCATGCACATTTCATTATTTCTATCAAGGTTTAATTACCAAACTAGGGGTTTGACTGAGGGAAACACCCCATTAGAAAATCAATTTTATTTTATGTTTTGCAAGTATTTTGGAAAACTCGGATATGGAACCTATCTTGGAAGGAAAGAGCAGGTGTTGAAGTGTAGATTAGAATTTTCAATTTCTAAAAAAGTAGAATGAGCCTAATTCGCCAAGAGTGGTGAATGAGTCCCACTGTACCTGATTTTCATAATTGTTTGTAGATTCTAGTACCCTTTTTCCTAAAACAAACTTCTAAACAAAAACCCAGATCTAAGACTGATTTGCCTAGGTTGGAAAATGAGGCCCAATTGATTAAAAAGTCAAAAATTTAAGTGTTTTAGAGTTGTTTCCAGTCACCTCAAGGTTCCCAGGTGCACATTACTTGTCCTTTTATTTTTTTGTTTTGTTTCTTTTCATTTATAAGTCATTTCATAGGTCATTGTATTGAACTAGGGTTTTGCATTTTATAATTTGCATACTATTATCTTTTCCAAGTCTAAACATAGTGGTGAACCCCTCATTAGATCTAATTCAGCCTTTAAGACAACCCCTTTGCAAGATCTCTTTCTCCTTTGCAAAGAGATCTCAACGGTTTGTTCTTGAGTGAATTGAGTGAAGATTTCCCCTTTCCTTCTAGTTCCAAAACCCTAGAGTTAAAAGAGAGGAGCCAAAAAAAATCCTCTTTTCATCCCTAAAGCCATCATTTTGTCGTAGGACCTTAATGAAATTTGGTTTCCTTGGGAAACTTAAAATTTTATTCACTTAAGCCATGTGATTTTTTTCTAGAACCTTACTACATAGATCCCCTTAAAACATCCTATTACCCTAAACCCTAAACTCTAAACTGTAAACCCTAAAGCATTCATTTTTCCTAGGACCTTAATGAAATTTTCCTCCCTTGGGAAACTTCACCAGTTTTTATTCCCTTAAGTCGTGTCATTTTGTATACATACATCCCAAGTTAAGCCATACTATATTAATACATAGATCCCCTTAAGCCATCCTATATTAATAGTTAATTATTTTTCATTCAAGTAACATGCCTTAGACATAAATGAGGCTCACACATTTTATCATTTGTATTCAATTAGGCTATTTATATTGAATGGTTTAAGGTTATTTCCTAAACATGTATCTTACATTTTGAAATTACAAATCTAATGTAGGTTCACTTACATCTTAGAGATCATGGATCAATTCAATAATATTCGTAATCCACCTCCACCCACTCCACCTCATAAAGCCTCACCTCCACCACCTGAAACCAATGGTGCTCGCTTGCAAGCATAGATCAATGTTGATGTTATAACCATTCAAAATGAAATCAACATTATTCAAAAAGAAGAATGTATCACACCACCTTTGAGGATTTTTACATCGAGGATGCAAAATTTTGTTGATGCCCTTAGGGATATGGAAGGGGTCATAGATAAGCATCGATGATGGATAGAGCGGAGGAGAAAGTCTAATTTTGAAAAGGAAAACACAAAGAAATGAACAGATGTAGTAGAGAGCCGCAACACTTTATAAATTAAGACAATGATCTTATAGTTAGGAATTTATGAATTTGGTTTGATGGATATTTTGTGTGATGAATTTATGAATTTGGTTGGATGGATATTGTGTGATGAATTTTTGAATTTGGTTGGATAGATATTTTTAGTGATGAATTTTTGAATTTGGTTGCATAGATATTTTTACTGATGAATTTATGAATTTGGTTGGATGGATGATTTTAGTGATGAATTTATGAATTTGGTTGGATGGATATTTTTTAGTGTTGAATTTATGACTACAATAACTTATAATGATGAATTTATAGTAGTAAATATTTTATGAATATCTACCAATATGATTTCTCCTATTGGAAGAATGTAATTTATATATGTTTTAGACATAAATGAGTTTTATGGGAGTGTTTCAAGTTTATTTTTTAGTATGTACATGTATTAAAATTACATAGCTCTAGATCTTAAATTTTGAAATTTGTATGTAAACATAGTTTAGTTCAATGATGTATATGCATGCATTATGCATTGTATTTTTTAAATTTTAAATGTATGTACATCTTAAATTTTCAAATCTATATGCACATGCTCAAGTTCAATCAATGTATGTATGTGTATGTATATGTATGCACATCCTCTTTAAACAAATTTGAATGTACATTTAAAATTTAACTATTTCTTATAATTTTGTAAGTTTGTATGTTAATTTTTGTATAATTTCATGAAGGTGAACACTTATATAGATATCATGGATCAATTTGACATTGATGATATAATCAATCCACCACCTCAGCAACCTCCACCTCCATGATTTCCACCTCCACCCCGTCGACCTCATATCCCACCTCCACCACCTATTGGATTAGATGAGGCTCTCTTGCGAGCACGTATCAATGAACATGTGGCATCCATTCAAAACCAAATAAATGATATGAAAAATGAAGCATTGATTCCACCACATGTGAGATATTTTGCATCTATGATGCAAAACGTGGTTGATGCCATTAGGACTATTGATTCTGACTTAGATATGCATCGACGAAATAGAGAAGAGATGAGAATTTTGTGTAGATGGTCTCTCATATAAACAAATTTTAGACCTAAAAATAATAAAACCCATCTAGCCCCTTATTTTATCGACCCTAATACTCAGCAGCCCATTCCTACCACTAAAATGTAGAATATCCATGAGGTGGTGTATACATCCATAAATGAATACACATTTTGGGATCGATGGTATATGGTATTTGACAATCCACCAAATGCTAATCTGGAGGTCCCTTTATATTTTTTAGGAAACTATATGTAGAGTTTGTTATGGGGGAAAATCCCAATTATTTTGATTTTAAATCATTTTAGGGTTTTGATGGTGGCATACCACAATAGAGGTTAGAGGCAAGGGTTCGTCCCCAACGCCTCGTGCATGCACAACCCCTTGTTTCTCCCCTTGGTCCTATCATTCCCACACCTGTGCATCAACATGTGGTGGTATCAACATTAGGATCCCTCACTACAATTGTAGTAGACCTTGATCAACATACTTCTACAATAGCAATTAGGGAGCATAGAGATCGTGATGATGGAGGAGAATTTTATGGATTTGGTCCTAGTACCACTCCACAACCATCGACACCACATGTATGTACTATTTTCCATCATCTATGTTATTGACCTAATCAGGCCACACCTAGTTCAAGTGGACATGGAGATTTTGGTTGATCATCTAGTCACCTCAGCTCATTTGTAGAATTTCTTATTAGACATCATCACCCTAAGGATAGTGCGACACATATATAAATATGCATCTACATGTTGAATTTATAAGAATTTTAATGAACATATATATCAAAAAAAAATTGCAATACATTTTAACAATCAAACTGTTTGGTGTATAGATGACACTAACAATGGGGAAATCATCTACATTGTGAGTACATATGTCAACACCAATCCTAGTCAACAACCCTTATGGGATATTTTGATTTCAATTTTTTAAATTATGTATGAAATAATTTTTAACTTGACTTTTAAATTTATAATTCAATCATAAACATATGTTTTAAATATTTATGTTGGTTCACGGGAGTCAATCGAATTCCATGTCGATTCCACCCAAGGGGTTGTCGAGCACTCCTCGACTATTGAGTGTTGCAAATCAGGGGCTAGTACATTTATATTGTAAATTATTTAACTTACATTACTATAGTTACAATTATCAATTTTGAATTCACTATATATCAAATGTGCATGTGCACTTGTAATTAATTTTAGCGTTAAATGTCTATATGTATGTCTAGGTTGATACAAAAATGGGAATGGGAATCAAACAAACATTAGATGTTGCGGCTACTCATGAGGCCTCCTAATTTCAGGTTGTTTAAAAAAAATTCTACACAAAATGTGCAAACTTTAATATATATATTTTAACCTAATTCAAGTATACAAGCTTTAAATTTGATCTTGTAGGACTTTGTTAGTGCGACTTTATACCATGACTCGGTCATAGTTACACCTCCAGGAGGACATGCCGAGCAGGCTTTAGATATCATGGTAATTTAAAATTTTGATTGTATTTAATGTCAATTACAAATTTACATTGTAAATAACTTTAATTAAATTTAATATTGCATATATATATATGAGCTCATAAATGCTAAATTCCTTTTCTTCTATAGCATGAGACACATCTTGTAGTTGAGCATGTACAAACAGGTCCTGGAGTAGAGGGTGCATAGCCTCCTACAATACAATTTAAATATGATAAATTATAAATTAAATTGAATTAAATCATTTTTAATTATAGAATTACATCTCATTTCAACTTTCTTTCTCTTGTATATGTAGATTGATTCAAAGAATTTAGAGGTTGGTCCAAGTGCACTAGAGCATCTAGAGCTAGATATGATGGTAATTTAATTTTATGATGAATTTAAATTAAATTTTCATTAAATAATTTTTAATCGTCTTACATTTGATTTCATATTTCTCTTGTACAGAGTGTTTCAGGTCATCCGTGTAGTCCGCATGGTGTGAAGAGGTCTCTTCATTATAGAGGTGATACATGAGCTAAACATGATTTTATGGGTTATATTTGATTATTTCATGGACTACATATTTGGTTTCTCATGGTCTTAATATATTGTTTCATGGACTTTATTTCATGGGTTGTACTCTGTTGGACTTTATTCCATGGGTCAAGTACTTTTTTTGACTTTATTTCATGGGTTGTACTCTGATGGAATTTATTTCATACACTTAATATATTGTAAATAATGGACTTTATTATTGTTTAATTTTAATTTACACATGTACATTTATGCATTTTATGTGAAATTTTAATATGTAATCGATAGGACATATTTGTACTTTTCAAAAGATTCATAGTCAAGACCCTAATATAGGACATTAATGTGAAATTAAATATAAATATGAAATTAAAGTTGAAATTAATAGGACATTTTTTATATTTGTACTTTACAAATTTAGTGATTCATACACGATATACATGATATACATTCAATAATTAGTGATAATTAGTCACTATGAAAATACCAAAAGGAGATCTGGGAGGCTTGCAAAGAATAGTAAAATGAGGCAGATAATTGAGGATTCAGAGAAGGAGCGGTCTAACAACAAAGAGTACAAGGAAGAGGAAACTGAGGATGATGAGGACGAGATTGTGGAGGGGCCCTAGTTTACTCCTGAGGACAACAAGGTTCCTAAAGATGGCTCTGCCTCTCACTCTTCGCATCCCCTAGTTGAAGAGCCTAGAGAGGTCCTAGGGACCATGGACATTGGGGAAAAGCCTTCTGAATTGGAGAAGAAAATGAACACGCTCAACAAAAGGTTTCGTTGGTTGACTTGCTTTGCTATGAAGCTAGGCCATTTTGTCACTAGCACCCTATCAAATGCTATTAAGGAGGAGCTGGAGGGAAATAACAGTCAGGAGAACAAAGACTGGGTTGGTGATGAGGTCATTGACCTCCTGCTTAAAAACTGGGATAACGTAGTTAGTAGTTGCTTGTGCTGGTGTCCTATCTTTCGGTTGTCTGTGGGTTGTTTTCTTTTTAGTCTTGCTTCTTTTTGGCCCTTGTGGCTCATTGTGAAGGGTACGACACCCTAAAAATGCTACTTAACATTTCAAAAACAAATCCCTGTGATTAGCTCCCTTTTTTTCTTTCACCCACTCTTTTAATGTATTTTTCTCCAATTTTTTTAAAACTTCAATGCTATTTATCGAGATGATGCTATTTTTGGCATTTTTTGTGTCGATCAAAAGAAGTCGGTGCTAATTTAGGCACAAATTAGCACCTGAATTAGTGCCCAAATTAGTGCCTAGATTAGCTCCTGCATTAGCACCCATTTTAATGCCTAATTCAAAGCCTACTTTAGAGCCTACTTTAGCGCCTAAATTAGTGCCTAATTGAGCGCCTAATTTTTTTGATCTAGCAAGGATTAAGGGTGTTAGAACAAAAAATACTTCCCCAATACTCACTGGCCTTCAATTTTGATGGCACTCTTAAATTTTTCAAATTTGACATGCCCATTTCAAAATTTTGCCTCTGCACTTTCAGAAGTGCACCTGATGAATCAATCTAACTGACCCACTTGGGAGGGTTAGAATTTGAAGCCTGTTGATTATCATGTAAAACCAATTTGGAAACATATTCAATTGACACATGTGAACATGCATGTCAATTTTCAGCTTCCTACAATACGTTTTGTCAAGGTTTTGACACTTTTCTGTTGTTTGCAAACTTTTAGTTTTGCAAAGTTGTCTCCCATTTGAGCTTGCATTTTGCAACCAGTTGACTGTAATGAGAGAACAAATGTCATTATTTTTCTCCATACCAAGATGAACTCGTATGTAATCGATAGGACATATTTGTACTTTTCAAAAGATTCATAGTCAAGACCCTAATATAGGACATTAATGTGAAATTAAATATAAATATGAAATTAAAGTTGAAATTAATAGGACATTTTTTATATTTGTACTTTACAAATTTAGTGATTCATACACGATATACATGATATACATTCAATAATTAGTGATAATTAGTCACTATGAAAATACCAAAAGGAGATCTGGGAGGCTTGCAAAGAATAGTAAAATGAGGCAGATAATTGAGGATTCAGAGAAGGAGCGGTCTAACAACAAAGAGTACAAGGAAGAGGAAACTGAGGATGATGAGGACGAGATTGTGGAGGGGCCCTAGTTTACTCCTGAGGACAACAAGGTTCCTAAAGATGGCTCTGCCTCTCACTCTTCGCATCCCCTAGTTGAAGAGCCTAGAGAGGTCCTAGGGACCATGGACATTGGGGAAAAGCCTTCTGAATTGGAGAAGAAAATGAACACGCTCAACAAAAGGTTTCGTTGGTTGACTTGCTTTGCTATGAAGCTAGGCCATTTTGTCACTAGCACCCTATCAAATGCTATTAAGGAGGAGCTGGAGGGAAATAACAGTCAGGAGAACAAAGACTGGGTTGGTGATGAGGTCATTGACCTCCTGCTTAAAAACTGGGATAACGTAGTTAGTAGTTGCTTGTGCTGGTGTCCTATCTTTCGGTTGTCTGTGGGTTGTTTTCTTTTTAGTCTTGCTTCTTTTTGGCCCTTGTGGCTCATTGTGAAGGGTACGACACCCTAAAAATGCTACTTAACATTTCAAAAACAAATCCCTGTGATTAGCTCCCTTTTTTTCTTTCACCCACTCTTTTAATGTATTTTTCTCCAATTTTTTTAAAACTTCAATGCTATTTATCGAGATGATGCTATTTTTGGCATTTTTTGTGTCGATCAAAAGAAGTCGGTGCTAATTTAGGCACAAATTAGCACCTGAATTAGTGCCCAAATTAGTGCCTAGATTAGCTCCTGCATTAGCACCCATTTTAATGCCTAATTCAAAGCCTACTTTAGAGCCTACTTTAGCGCCTAAATTAGTGCCTAATTGAGCGCCTAATTTTTTTGATCTAGCAAGGATTAAGGGTGTTAGAACAAAAAATACTTCCCCAATACTCACTGGCCTTCAATTTTGATGGCACTCTTAAATTTTTCAAATTTGACATGCCCATTTCAAAATTTTGCCTCTGCACTTTCAGAAGTGCACCTGATGAATCAATCTAACTGACCCACTTGGGAGGGTTAGAATTTGAAGCCTGTTGATTATCATGTAAAACCAATTTGGAAACATATTCAATTGACACATGTGAACATGCATGTCAATTTTCAGCTTCCTACAATACGTTTTGTCAAGGTTTTGACACTTTTCTGTTGTTTGCAAACTTTTAGTTTTGCAAAGTTGTCTCCCATTTGAGCTTGCATTTTGCAACCAGTTGACTGTAATGAGAGAACAAATGTCATTATTTTTCTCCATACCAAGATGAACTCGTATGTTAGTTTTCAGGGCCTCATGATCTAATTTGCTATTTTTAACAAATCAAAACCAAATGCAATTTCTCTTGTTTTGCACTTACATTTCCAAAAACCTTTATGGGTGATCGACTTCGACACCTAATATCTTTTGATCAGTGATGATTCATGAAATTTCCTCTTGTACACATGTTCAATGTACCTAAATGATCTATTGTGTCTAGTGGTAGCTTTCCAGGAGTTTATTTGATATTTCTTCAGCGAGGTGATTTTGTGAGCTTCAATTGGTTTCTAAACCAGCACAGTTGCAGAAAGTTTGAGTAGGAAACTTTGTGGATTAATATCTTTCACCTCGTGACATATTTTACCAAGTTGTTTCTTTTATTGTACTTTCAGATCGAATTTCTACATGTCTGCAAGTTTTCATTGCTTCACGAGGTCGTTTGACTAGTTTTCCAGGTTGATTCCAGAGCTAACTTGGCCAATTTTTACCATTTTGCAAAAGTGCCTGAAAGTAATTTTTAATGATAACCCTATTCAATTTTTCATCTCAGGAGCATTCAAAGGCTATGTCTTATCAATTTCAGGGTAAATTTGTTTCAAAACAAAAAAAAAAATAGTTGGGCCACATGGGGCCCGACATGCTTTGCACTATTATGATGTTGTAAATGTTGCAATATTGCAAATGTGAATAGAAATCCATTCGTAGTGATTTAGAAAGTCATATTCTTCCACATGGAAAATAACTTGAATTGGTTGAGTGACCCAAAGGGTATTAAAGTTATGAAGCACAAATTGATGAAAAGGGTGATGCCTTACTTTCAGTTACAGGGATCAAGTCACTACATTATTTGATCTTTCTAAGTTGTTTGAGGAGCCACATGATACTGAAAAGATAGATCAATTATACAAGAATTCCATGGATTTTGATCAGATGTCTCCAATTTAACGGGGACCAATAATATGGGGTTTATAGCTTTTTATTATAATTCATTAGTTTGTAATGTATCCCATGGTATTTTTGGCACCTCTCAAATGTCATTGATGAGACAAGCTCAACTTTCTCATCCAGTTGGATTGCAAATAAGATCATATTTGGCAGCTGTATGGTCAATCTAAATGTTGGAAATAGTGGATTGGATACGAGGGACTCTTATGTTAAGTTTTCATTTAGAAATTAGAGTCCTTGTTGTCGTTTTGCACTGATAGGAAAGATCAAAAAGGCATGGCTGCCAACTTGGATAGACTTTCAGGAACCAGCCAATGTAGCATAGTGATGTGTGTGGATTTGTCTGAAAAGCTCTAGCATATCACATCAAAATGGAAATGTTGAGAGATTCCTACACTATTGAGAAGGGCTTGTAGTGTATGCACTAAATGTATTTATTGAAAAGGCCATAAAAACGTGTAAAAAAGTGCGATTAGTAGATGAGGGTGCAGTTAGTTCTACAGTGGAGGAGCCAATGCATAGGCAAGGCATATGAACTATTTGAAAAATCCCTCAATGAATGTGGGAGAAGTTTTCAGGTATTGTGCCCGGCTTGAAGGTGATTGCATGATATATGCAAAGTGGATTGTTGATAAGTTAAAAAAATTCAAAGCCATGCATCTATCTAAAGCTAAATTAGACTCACTCCATCGATGCCATGAGAGCATGCAAGGTATGTTGAAGATGCCTTAGAAACTTTCAAACAAATGAAATTTGCAGTAAGGGTGCAGCCATCAGAGGGAAAATTGTTCCAGCAACAGGGAATGTGGAAGCATTGACTCGCACAAAAATAAATGAGTTCAAAAGACATTACTAACTTTCAATCAAGGAAAAATAGACTCTAAAGGTTGCACAGTGGATGAATGTAGCTGGTATGTGAAAGATTATGGGACGCCATGATAGCAGGGTATTCTCAAAATGATTTGTTAAAAATCCTTTGAAATTCTCAAGCAATGACATGGCTCGAACTAGAGGAAGCAGTCTATGCCAATTTTGAGGGGCCAGGATGATATTGCAAGAGGAGGAAATGATTGTTGTGGATGGCGCATGCAGCAAGAGCTCATGGAGGAATATGAGAAGGAATCTTAGGCCCATGACTACTTAGATGACTGAAGGGAACACATAAAAAGAGACCTTGTTGAAGATTCTTAAAGACTCCCAAGAAAATGCGTGGTGCGTAGGAATTGTGGAGCAGGTTATGTACATCCATCAAAGTTTGGGGATGCCATGAATGTCGGATACGCCAACAATGGATTTGATGAAAATAATTTAGAGACTTTCATAGCATGTTGGCCTGAGAGGATTCAAATAGGATGGAATGTTGGCGAGGGGTGTGGATAGTCATGTGCCCCAAACAAATGTGGTCTCATGGTACGCCATTGTAGAAGGTTATGCACATCCATCAACGTATTAAGGAGAGAGTGATTTTGTTAACATAGCTTCATGCCATGCAAAGAGGGATTTCATGAATGAGACATCACATCCAAAGGGTGGCCAAGTGAAGGCCAGTGGCTGGTTTGATTGCAAGATATACTCGATCTCGCAGACCGTGCACGAAAAATATGGGGTCAAGAAAATTGTTGCGAGGTTGGCAAGAGGGAGGCATGTGGGTGTCAGCCTAACAACAAAGGTGAAGATAAGGGTGCCCGATAAATGTGAGGGAAATTCAAATTTTAAAAGTTTCTTAAAGTGTGTGGAACACGAGAAAATCAATATGCCCGATTAAAAACTTTCATTTTTTCAATGGTAAACATTTTAAATA
The DNA here is from genome assembly GCA_007115665.2 of Sequoiadendron giganteum. NCBI lineage: Eukaryota > Viridiplantae > Streptophyta > Pinopsida > Cupressales > Cupressaceae > Sequoiadendron > Sequoiadendron giganteum. The sequence goes on from CM021101.1 coordinate 274,177,022, forward strand.
TTGTTGAGTGCAATATTTAAAAGGGTGAATACAATAGAAATGGGAAGTGGGCCAGGTTAAAATAGTGCAGAGAGGTAAAATAAAAGATGCCCGTTAACGATGCATCATATAAAGTGAAAATATTTTAAATGTTGCCCGATTAAATAATGGGATTTTAATCTTTTAATGGGGTTTTACATGTCCCGGGTAAAAAGAAGCATGAAATATTTTATAAAGTGAATTTATTCACTATACAAATAGGTATTGTTTGATGGGGATTGGAATATTAAAGTGTACGGGAAATATTTTAATGCTGGGAGAAAAACAGGTAAATTATTTTCACTGTTAAATATTTGAGACCTTTTAGTGTGAACAACAAGTCTTTTAAATGAGATACCATTGAAGATTTTTTCAATGCAAATATGGAGGAGTAAATGGTAAAGAGCTCAAAAAACTAAGATAAAATGTTTTCATGAGAAAACAAGGCAGAGGTATTTTACACTGCAGGGTAAAGTGGAGATTCTCAACATGGGTAGTTTTTATGTTTTAAAGAAAAGGTGGACAAAGGCAGTTTTGAAAGGTAAAGTTTTTTAGAAGAGAGATGAGAGATTATTTTCAGTTTGTTGATCAACAGGAATGGAGCATCCAAGTGGCATTTGCATATCAAGTTTAGGGTTGCTCCTGTTTTCTTCTTTTCTCTTTATCTTCTCTTCGGTTCTCATTGTAAAGGGTTCCAATTTTTGAAAGCTCTGCAAGTCAAGCAGAAGTTATGGGTAGATTGTAAAGCTAGGGGGAAATATGACTGTTAGTCATTTAATCTAAGAGTGTCTACTCTGAATTATTCTTTTATGTTTATTTTAGCTGATAACTGTCTCCATGGCTGAATTGTAATGCTCTTTTGGATTCAATAATAAAATTGTCTGAGTTTTTTCATGCACATTTGTTGCATTTGAGTTACATATGTTGTTGCCTTCTATTCTATGAATGATTCAATTTCTTTAATAAAGCACAAGCTACATTTATTATTGCCTATTTTCAGGGATAGTTTAATTGCTTTAACAAATGTGAAAGGAGTGTTATGTTTCAGGTGGATTTATAAGAAGAGTTATCAGAGAAAGATTCAATGGTCTGGTTGTCATAATGTGACAACATTTGCAAGACCTTCAGAGCATGTTCAAAACTAAAAGATGACTGCTATTTATATGACTCCATAGCCCATTTTTATGGCACTATTCCATTATCATGTTTTTGTTGTTTTTAGTTTGGTCCCAACTCTTTAAATCAAAAACCATTTCAAATTTGTTTTGTTGAGTTATGTTTTCCTTGTTCTCCATGTTGGTTAATGAAATTAACTGAAGGTGTTAGCCAATTTTGAGTGATATTTTGGGTTTCTCTGCAATTCTGTGAGAGCATTATTTGTTAAGAAATATCCTATTACTTGTGTGTCTAGATTTTTAGATGTTGCTAAAGGGTTACCCCCTAGGTCTTACAGAGCCTGAAGTGTAGGGGAAATGTGTGTCAATTTCATTTCCTTTCAGTTGGCCACTAGCCTTTGTGGTTCTTTAATATAGAGGTTGGCTACCTCTTAGAGAGTTTCAAATCTTAGGTGGAAAATTAAAACACCAACAAATTGCTTGCCTACATTTCACATGCATCAAAATATCCCTCAACCCTCAACCCTAATCCCTCAACCCTCAACCTTAGACCCTAAACCCTCAACCCCTATACCCTCTACCCTATACATTGGACCCTCAACCCTTAATCATCAACCCTAAACCCTTAAACCTTCTATATACCCTCTACCCTCAACCCCGATCCCTCAACCCAATACCCTAAACCATCAACCCTATAGGTCCTCAACTCTATACCCTCAATTCTCAACTATCTACCCTATGCATTAGATCCTTAACCCTCATATATATTTGTCCATCCCTCCTCTTCTCTCCTTTCTATGTCAATTCTCCCTCCATATTTCACTCCATCCATCCCTCCCTCTCTACCCTAATCCCTCAACCCTAAACCATCAACCCTTAAACCCTTAAACACTCAACCCTAAACCCTCAACCCTTAAACCCTAGTAAACCCTTAAACTACCCTCTACCTTCTACCCTCAACCCTCATTAACCCTTAAACCCATGTAAACTCTCTACCCTAATCCCTCAACCCTCAACCCTTAATCCCTCAACCCTCAAATCCTCAACCCTATTCTATCCTCTAACCTCAACCCTCAACCCTTAATTAACCCTAATACCTCAACCCATATACCCTCTACCCTATACATTGGACCCTCAACCCTATACCCTCAATCATCTACCCTCAACCTTAAACCCTCAACCCTTAAACCCTCTACCCTTAAACCCTCTACCCTTTACCCTCTACATCCCTATACATTAAACCCTCAACCCTCAATTCTCAACCCTCAACCCTTAATCCCTCAACCCTCAACCCTTAAATCCTAAACCCTCAACCCCTATACCCTCTACCCTATACATTGGAACCTCAACCCAATCCTTCAACCATATACCCTCAAACCTATACCCTAATCCTTCAACCTAATCTTTTCATTGTATTTAACATGAAATGCAACAATTTGTGTGATAAGATCCATACTATCACCAGTGTTCCCTTTGTATATACCCATCTATTCCTCTAGATAATCATAAACAAAGCAAATTTTTCCTTTACTATAGTATCGTAACATCAAAATAAAGGCAGCATGGGATGGCGACTTCTAAGTTAAGAAATAAGCCTTTACCATGATACTGCCAAGATATTATATAGCTTGCACAGTAAAGTGATACTCACCACCACCATGTAGGGAGAATTATAAGGCAATACGGTAATGTAGTACCCACCGCCATCCCACATAAAGTGAATCATAGGAGTGTGGTAAGGTGGTAAACAAAAAGAAGATAAAGCATACACCACTATACCACCAAGAGGGTGAGAAACATATGTGGTAGAGCGGTATACACCACAACCCCACAACAAGAAGTCTTGAGCAAGGTGGTAGAATAGTAAGCATTGGAAGAAAAGTGGACATCACAATATCGTGTGAGGTGGATAATATGGCTACAGTAGAGTGGTATACACCACAACCCTGTAATAAGAGGTCTTAAGCAAGGCGGTAGTGTGGTAAACAATAGAAGGGAAAGGGAAAAAACTGCCATACCACAATGGGTATAATAAGAGACTACAATAGTACAGTAATTGTGGCATCATTACAATTTATATAAATAAATGAAAAAAATCATGTCAGTTGCTAGAATTAAATGCAATTATTTTATGAAGATTTGGCATTATATTGATATGATTGAATACCGTTCCATCCAAAGACAAGTGATTTTTCCCAATATCGCACTCAATTGCAAGGCACTAGCATGGAAGGAGCTAAGGATATGAGAAGACGAAGTCCTATAAGCATCAAACACTTGAGTAAGTGCATGAAAACTCCCTGAAAGAGCTCTATTAATATAAAAAATATTTCAAGGTTTTGTCATTTGAAGCCATAGTAGAGAAAATTAAAACATGCCTCTTAAGAGAAAACAATCAGAAGTAAAAGAAAGTCAGCCTCCCTAAAATTAAAGATGAAGAACCTAAAGTGAAGAAGAGACTACTCCATCAATCCATATTAGATATACTTCTAGGGTCTATTAAGTTTCTCATGGACAATTCAAAAAGTTGTAGGGATGCCCTCATTCCCAAATCTGGATGGGACCTATTTTGGTATTTTTACAGTAAGATAAATGAGAAGATTCTAGTGGAAAACCCTTGGATGTTGGATTTATAAAGGTTGATTATCCCAAATGTGTTTTCTGATGTATAATTTATCACACTTCTAACCAAACACTATCACTTAGCTACCAAAAAGAGTAAGGTTTTCAAATGGCACAATATTAGTAGAAGTAACTAGAATAGCCATCATTGAGTGTTTTGACTTAAACAGGTAGGCTCTGACCAAGATACACCTACAAAAAAGTGAGGAGGATTATGCTAGGTTAAGGACTTATAGAAGTGATGAGGTACCCCTATATATGAAAAGAGGCATTGGTAGCAGAACAATCCCCATCTCTACTACCACTACTGAACCATTTACTATGACAACTTTTCAGTATTACTTTGTGAATACATATTTAGCTCTTTTCCAAGTATCGAGGATCGATGCTCAAGATAAAATGCTAATAGGCCTAATGATGATGGCCATGAGAATTTAAAACCTTGAAACTAATTTTTGAATATGACTTTTCTTCATACCTTGAGAAGGCGTTAGATGATGAATTCTGCCAAGTTATAGAGGATAGAGCACTAATTACATTTAGACACTATTCCCTACTGTGTCATCTAATATTGTACTAGAATAGTTACCATTGGACTAAAAGCATGGACTTTTCTAGAGTAGTTGAGCAAGGCAATCCCACACCTGTCCAAAAATGGTGCTATATTTCGAACAGTCGGTGCAAGAATTCAAGCTTTATTGTATTCTACGAAGGCTTTGTACACATAATATTTGGAGTTCTTGGGTATGCAATACCAATATTGTCAACCAAAATGTTGCAACTATTGATACCTTTGGCTTTAAGACTAGACCAGGGACATACACACAATTTTGGAGATTGGTTCTTCCTCCCAGAAGTTACAATAATAAGAGTTTATGGATGCCTTATTGCTCCACACATACTTCCAAAATTTGTACCCCTCATATTAGCATTTCTTGAATTTATGTGGCAAATGATGTGGATGGAGAAAGATGTAATGCATAATCAGAAGGACACTTTCCTACCAAACCAAACCAAGTGTGAATGTTGGACTATAGGCTCAAACACACTAGAGGAGTTACAATATTATTTGAAGACAAGATATGCATTGAATTTTGCAAAAGGAAGAGCCTTTGACCCTAAAAATGACTTGAACAACATAAGGCACAATATTCTTACCAAAATGATAGTGGCACACCAAGTGGACTATGAATAATATGTCATAAGGAAATGCATTAGTTATAATGATGTTTTTAGTAGAAGAAAAAAATGAGAATATATGAAGAAGCTTGAAGAAAGGATGAAGTGGAGGTCCAAGGATTTCCTAGGATACTTTGTTGAGAAAAATGGACCCCATAAAGAGGATAGATTTGATAATGGGTAAATTTCAAGACTTATATAGTAAGGAGGAAGCATATCTCCAAGAACATGATAGTGGTGCAACTGCAGAGCATACCTCAGGTGAAACCTCTGAACCTCCCATGGAGCAGTTACCTCCCAAAAGACAGAAGACAGAAAACATTGAACAGTTAGTACCTTATGAGGAGAGGGAAGAGGTGGGTGATACTGAGGAAGTGGATATAGTACTATAGTCATTGAAAGGTGATATTGAGGTTGATCAGACCATCCTTGAGACCAGTGCCCATAAACATGAGGACAGGATGGGTGATGTAGAAAAAACAAGTACAAAGGTACATGAAGATGAAAGGGAAATTGCAGCCAGGAGATTCATAGAAGATGATGAATTAATTAAGACTCTTGAGTTTAGATATTTTTAGATGAAGATGGAGATAAAATAATTTGAAGAGAGGATAGAATCAGCTGAAGTAGGAATTGAAGAATCGAAGAAAATCAAATGGTAGCATAAAAATTCTAGGAATTAAGAGTTGAAAACATTGAAATTAGCCCCTAGAAGGCTAGAGAAATGTCCTTGAAGAGAAATATGCTCATGTTCCTTGGCTTGGAATTAAAGAAAATGTTTCTGCTTGATCAAGTGTGGGCTCAAGAAGATCCAATGCTAGTTGCAGAATTTGACTTCGATGAAGGAGTGAGTGGAACTGGGTATAACCCAAAGATTGAAACCCTAGCCATATGGATCAAATAGAAAAATAAATAGAAGCCAAAATTAGTGTATGTAATTCAAGGGATGAAGGGGAAATGATGGTAAGGACAATACAAGATACTGCCCCTTTGGAGGTAGCCACAATGACCATGCATTCAACCATGTTCACTTGAGAAACTATTAAGGCATTAGAAAATAAATTGAAGGAGTATGAAAAGGAAAAAAGGTTCCTAAATGATGAAGTTAATAAATTTTTCATGGAGAATTTCAAATTGAAAGAACAATTAAGAGGAGAAGGACCCTCACAAAGCAAGGATATGGTGTTATATAGGCCTCCTATTGCTCCAATAGATATTTTGAAGAACATTTCTACATAATAGGTAAAATATCTAGAGAAGAAAGTGGATGATGTAAAGAAGGCCAGCAATCAAACCCAAGATGAAGTGAAAAGGTGAATTTGTGAAGTTATCGAAAATATTATTGAGCATAGGATAAAATAAATAATGGATAAATTGGAGAATGTGCATGATAGTTATAAAACACTTCAGTGGGTAATGGATCAATTAAAGAAACATATGATTGTATTAGATCCTTTGTTCAAAAGGTGGCAACCTATTCACCACACTTTGGCTAAGTTATGCAAAGTTATACAAAGAATTCTTGATGCTCCCACAACATTAAAGCCAACTGAACAAATTTGAAAGATGATTATTGATGAATTTCAGTATATACAAGGAGAAGATAAAAAGATTGTAACATGAAAGGATTTATTCCATACCTTGAAACAGTGGTATATACCTGAAATCATGAGAGATGGTGATCAGTGGAAGGACTTGGATAAGTGGAAGAAAGAATTCAGTCAAGTTATTCATAAGTGTGGAACTCATATATAGGAGGATGATGATACTAGTCTTCATAGGCTAAATCAGATCATGGATGGATTGATTGTTCTTGATGAAGGATACCTAAATTTTTTCAATGATACAAAGGCATTACTAGATATTTGAAGGAAAGCTCATCTTGAAAACATGCCAAAGATCTAGGAATATAAGTGGCCATCAGATTTATAAAGTATCAATGGGAGAAAAAGTATTTGGTTTTAGAAGAATAGGAAATTGACGTGAGAGCATTTGGACGTTCATCATGGAGAGGAATACTTTGCCAAATCAATGATCATGAGTCTTCTACGTTGAATAATGGAACCATATGTCAAAATGTCTTAAGTCTTGTTATTTCCTTAATTATGCTAATTAAATAGTTGTTGGTAAAATTAGTTATGAAAGGTTGTCTCTTTTTTTAAAAGGTTTGTAGCTTTTTGCTTCCTATATAAATAGGAAACCAAGGCCTAGTTTTAAATCATCATCATCATTTGAAGACTTTTGTTCTTAATTTATATCAATTGAAGCAATATAATGGAGAAAATATTATTATCAGAGATTCTCGATGACTATGTTATCATTTTATATTTTTCTTATGTTTTCCATACTTATTTCTTCTTATATTTGAATCAATATCAATTATTGAACCTCAATATTGTGATTAAGTGAATGAATATGTTGATACAATAAAGCATTTACTGTGGATGTTGGTAGAGCTACTAAATTTTTTGAAAATTTGAGCTTATTTTTCCTTGTTACATGCTCAACATTATGTTCAACATAAAATGGAAACTATTTCAAAATAATAAAGTTAACAAAGTTGCTTATTTAAATAATTGTCAGTTACGTGCATTAATATTTTATTAACTCTTGTGTCTTCACGAACATATGTTGATACAAAATGAATGGAAGAAGCATCCAAGTAATCATAATTTTTTCTACCAGCAATTCATACCAAAGATTGAACAATTTAAGGATATTGCAATAGGTAATTTGTATCGACACAAATAATATTATTGAAGAATTTCAAAGCTTAGGCCATAAGAATCATCTTTTTTTAAACATGGATTGCAAATAATTTTGAAAATTTAGAAGTCTTGGTCATTAACATTATTGTCTACTACAATTCCATCCAGTGTATCATTGTTAATGTTCATATGTTCTTTCAAGTAATTAATATTATCATCATCCTCATCTTGACTTGCATCATCTTCATCATCATTGAAATTTCACTATAGACCATCTATATTATTACTAGATGTATTTGGATCACAATTTTCTATACCATCCATATTGTTGTCTTCCATAACATCATCTAACTCTGGATTGTTGTCTTCTTGTGCCTAAACATAACCATATTCAACATCGTCATGGATGTCAATTTCTTCGATGTTATATAATCCCTCTCTCTCATTTGGTTGTCCATAATTGTTTTGCTCAGTATACATTAATGTTTCGTCAAATACATGCGTTAATCTTGGATCATAATGTATGATAAATATACATTTTGGGTTGTAGACATGGAAAATTGACTGACGCACTTGATCCTAATTACTAACATCATTTCGTCCTAAATCATACTCTCAGCTTATCATCACTTTTCATCTCTTAGTTAAATAAATCATTATTTATTTAATTAGGTCATTCTCCCTTGATGGTTAAATTAATCAATTTAATTTAATTAATCTTCAATCCCTCTTTAATTAAATAATTCAGCTTATTTGATTAAATCCCTTAAAGTCTTCTTATTAAATTGAATAAATTAAACCTTATTTGATTTAATCTAACATTAGTTATATAAATCAAATCAATTATTTAATTAAACCTTTCCTCTCAATTTTTGATTTAAATCAATACATAAATTTAAGTTTAAATTGTCACATCTCCTAATTCTTCATTAAATTAATTAAAATTTTCTTAATTTAATCTTAATATATGTCACATTCTCTAAAGAATGCAACTTTCACAATAAATCAATTACTTTTGTTTATGAAATCTCCTATTTTCCCTCACATGGCATAAAAGATGAATATTCCCTCAAATTTGAATTCAAATTCAAGTGGGCTAGGTCCTTCCAACAAGGCATTCATTTCACCTTACAAGTCCTTTTGTCTTGAGCCAAGTGGTCATAACTTCATTTTCTTCCCTCTCCAACAAGTCATTTCACTATTTTGAAATTCCACCTAATGTCATTTATTGGCACTTTGATCAAAACTTGCACAACCATCAACCATTCACATCTTGACAAGTGGCACTTGGCCATTGGATGTTGAATGATCCCACATTGCTCAATTTCACTCATTCTTCCAACTTGGAAATCTATAAATGAGAGACTCTTCCTCTCATTCTATCATCCACAACTTGAGTAAACTTGCTATACTCAACTTCATCCTCAAGCACTCTTATTTTCATCCATTTCATCAAGTTCTTAGCTAGGTTATGCAGGTTTTCATCATGGAGCTTGATTGAATCTTCATCAAAGTGTATCACTCATCAAATCATCAACATTGCAACAAAGGAATTGGGAAAGGGCCAATTTCTACACATAATTGGCACCAATTCCCCCATGGGATCAAGAGTTTGCATTGCTTAATTAGGATTTCACTTATCTTTTATATTTGTTCTTCATTTTTTTCTATTATTGAGCATTGTAAATGGATTTCATGGGGAATCCTTGTTTTAACTTTCATATGATCTTACTAATGTGTTTGTTTGTCATGTTTGTGTAGGTCTAGGATTGGGCTTCACATGGGTCTAAAATATCTTCATAGAAAAATACTTGTGCATGAATGACATACATATATTAGACGTATGTTATAAAAAATTTATTGATTAATAAACTCATGTATACACTCACAATAAACTATGAATTAATAGATTAATGATCACTACTGCTTCTTGTTTCAGTTAATGAAATACCTGCTCAAATGAATTGGTAGAACATAAGGCTCCTTATCCTCTAGTAGGAAGCATGAGGAATCTATAAAAAATAATCCACTATGGGTATCATGTCTTCATGTCCTCTTAAATGCTTCATACCATCTACACTTAAAAATACAACATTTAAAAGAGCAGTAATCCAACTCAAAAATTTATTGTATTTTCCCAACATATTGTAGATTCCTTCAATTATATTCTTATCTTTTGATCTTGATCGATTGGATTGCTTGAATTCAACCATGATACTAGAATTGAAGGATTGTCTCTTTACATCTACACTTTCTACACGATAATTTCAACCATATTCCCACATTGTTGGATATTTTCTCATCTATGAAAGACCATTTATTTCAATAAAAATAAATATAATGACGAATATTAAAATAGTTAATAGTGTCAAAATTTTAAGGAAACAACATTTTGTAAAATTCCAACTGTACCTTTCTTTCACATCCTCTAGACATTTTAATTTCATCTTCTCTTATGTTTGAATTTATACATTCATCTTCTATTTGATTTTGAATTTGTTCAATAACCCATTATAGTGAGCAATTTTTACCACATTCCCCAAGTAGATCGGTGGGAAGTGGATTATTCCTTGGGTTCGATCTCTTAAACTGTCTCATTGCTTCTAACACTTCTTCTCTCTTTTTATAATACAGATCAATCCATTCTTTCATAAAGTCCATGTGGCATAGAATGGACTTGTCAAGTATAGCACTTTTGTCTACACCTATTACATGTCAACATGTTTATTTCAAACTCCAAATGTCATTCTATTAATTTGAAAAATAAATTATAGAGTAAATTAATGATTACAAGAAAAACAACCACACTAATCATGAATTTACTTACTAATTTCTACCTAAACATCATTAGATTATGGTTTTTCTCCATAAATAATATCTTATGCTTGTTATTCATCCCAAACACATTGCCTATCTTCAAAATTCTTACCAAGGAATTAACACAGGAAGAAAAATGCTTCATTCAATACATACCATTCAGCCATGCAACCCTCTGGATGTTCCTTTTGTCAGACATATCTTTTTAGAGTTTTCATACACCTCTCAAAGAAAAACATCCACCTTGTTGATATGACACCCGCCAATTCAATTTCATCGACTAGGTGTATAAGTAAATGGACTTGTAGGTCCAAGAAACCCATAGGGATCTCCTTCTCAAATACACATACAATTTCTATAATTTCCTTCTTCCATTTTGGCACTTCACATTCCTGGATCTCCTTGGAGGTCACCCACCTAATATAAGAATAGTAAATTAGTATGAACCTTTAGTCAAAAATTAAAATTCAATGTAATATCTCTATGTATCTCACACATGAAAATTTCATATAACCACATTATTGAAAGTATGGATGTGTTTGGTGGTGTTATCATTAATGTTGTCATTGATGTCAACACAGTTCAGTGTGATTGCAGATGGTACTTGTATAGTTGAGATACTATAGAAGCTTTTAGAGTACATGGAGCTATATTTATGAAGTTGTAGTTATGCTTTTGCTATGTTCTTTTGAGAAAATTAAGAAATATTGAAGGCAGTATTGAGTATGTGGTCTAAGTGTTCTCTAGTATTGTGCTTTGCATTTCTTCTATATTAATACTATGCCTATGCAGATCTATAATATTGTCGATGAGCCTCAATGGATAATATATCCTAAGTTTTAGCTTCTAGATCGATGGAGAGTGGAAGATATGTTCATGGGTATGTGAACTGGTTTGATAGAACTAATTGTTTGTGGATTGGGAGAAATTTTTTGGCTCCGCGGGGTATGTGCAGGATCATGATGGTCCAAAAAGTGGCGATATGTAAGTGATATGATGGCCCATGTGGCTAATGATTTTTTTTTACCCAAAATTGATTAAACAAAAAGGGTTTTTAAAGGAGATTATCATCTTTCCACCAATATAAATTATGCTTTACTTTGAATTTAATAAATTATTATTATTCATTTTCTATTTGAATTACGACTAAAGTCCTAATTGATAGGTTGATTGAAAAACATCTATAGATTTCAAATGGTATCACATTTTTTCAATCTGAAACATGTGTCACATTCTATGCTTCGCATACTATAGGATTAAAAAAAATGAATTTCATGAAGTTTTGACCAAATTAAGGTGGTTAGACATACGAGTTTTTATATTTTTTAAAAGTTGTAATAAAAAATTGATAATTAATTATCTACTTGGAAGAAATTTACAAAAAATATGCATCACATCAAGACATGAGTCCTCTAATCATATCTAAAACATTATAAAAAAATATTATCATTTTATTGTGGTTAGGGTGGTCAGAGAGACACCTACTTCTTATTTTTTCCCTAAAATTGAAGTACTATTGCATTGAAATTTCAAATTTTCACCAAATAGATTTTTTTTTTTTAATAAATCTAGTAGTTTAGAAACTACATTCAATTTGCTACATATTTTATTCTTACATATTTTTGAAATAATATATATAACTTATTCAAATTTTTACGTCAAGTTGTCTAACTCTAATGTTCTAAATTTTCATCACCACTTAAGGGCCTCTTTCTTCCATGATGATCCTGCACATACCCCACAGGCTTCTGGTGGTTTGTTTCAGATCTTGTGGATCTGGGAGATGATTCATATTGATTATCTTTGTGTTCTGGCAAATGTGTTTGTGATTTGGTGCTTCGGAAGACTTGCTCCAGAGCTCTTGTGTGTTGTTGGTTGGTCTGATCGGACTATTGAAGAATGTTCTATGCATGAAGATTGTTGCAGTTGTTGTGGATGTCCTTTAAGGTTTCTTAGAGATGTTAAAATTTCTGGTGAAGCATGTTGAGTGATCTATGTGTGACACCTCTCTATAGATGTGCATACTTCAAAGATCATTGGTGTTTTCATTAGGTTTGGTCGACCTGGTGTCTACAAGTTACATAAAGATTTTGTATTGAATTAAGGAAGCATGTGATTGATCCCAAATGTTGTTTAGGTCCTAATTAAATGTGTAATTGGTCCTCTCTCATTTGTATCCACTGCAAGAATGTTGTTTACTTGACCTAATTTAAATTTATAAATTGACGAATGTTTAGTCAACCTTGGAGAATGCTTCTAGGGTTGAAGATGGTATAAAATCAAGTCAAGATGTTTCAAATTGAAAAAAAGTGGTGTGCAAAAAGTAGAGTGTGTAAGAGAAAATCAAGGCAGCAGTACTTTAATGTGTTAGATTCCTGAAAGTAGTGAGTTGATGGTGTCTGCAATCTTCTGATCAAGCTGTGAATGTGTGAACCTTTTGTGGTGGATATTTATTTTTCTTTTCTTTTTTTGTAGGCAGTGAGCCTCCTTCTAGAAAGTGAGTCCTATTGTAGGCAGTGAGCCTTTGTATCTGGGGAGTGATCCCTCTGGTAGTGATCCTTTGTATCTGATATTGTATTATTACTATATTGTGAGCTAATCCTCACCGTAGTTTTTCCCTCATTGGGTTTTCCACATAAATCTGGTGTCTCTGGTGTTTTCTTTCTGTTATTTGCATTTCATGTTTCCACTTAATAATAGATTGAGTTAAAGTGGAATTGATTAAGGTTAGAAGTAAATTGATTTGGTATAACTTATTCACCCCCCTCTCAATTGTCTTGTGCATTTCAAAAATTGGTATCAGAGCTCTAGTTCCTCAATGAAAAGCTTAACCGCTTGTGGTAGATCAAATGGAAGACAAATTGAAAATCCCTATTTTTGATGAGTTGGTTACAATGACTGGAAAGAGCAGATGAGAGGTTATCTAGTTTCTCTTGGTTTCAAGACCTAGAAATCTATGGAGATAAAGTATGTTGCACCATCTGTTGGTCCTTCCTCTGTAGATGAGATTGGTTCTTATGAGGAGAATGAAAAGGCAAGGTATGCTATCTTCAGTTCTCTATCTAAAACTGAAAGGATAAAAGTTATCTCTTTAGGCACTACTTATGAAGTCTAAGAAAAATTGAAAGATATTTATGAAGGAAATGATAGAGTAAAATTGTCAAGGAAGCTAACAAATAGGTTAAAATTGGAGAGCTTGAGAATGGAAGAGGGTGAAGATATTGCAAGCTATTATCAAAGAATTGAACTTATAGCAAATGAGATCAAGAATCAAGGTGGTACCATGTCAGATGAAGATATAAGTGAGAAGATCTTGATGACCCTATTGGATAATTACAGTGAAAAGGTCTCTACTATTGAAGATTCATATGATCTAAAGACATTTACTAAGGAGCACCTATTTGGCATTTTGACTACATTCAAGATGAGAAAATTTGCAAGAGATAAGGAGAAAGTTGAAACATCCTTTAAAGTAATGAAGATAGGAGATTACTCAGATGATGATGGTTTAGAAGAGTTGGAAGCAAAATTCACAAGGAAATTGAAGAAAGGTATTGGTAAATAAAAATGTATGTTCTCGTTTAAACATTTCAGTTGTGGAAATATTGGTCATTATGCCTCAAGATGTCCAAATAGAGCTACACACAAGAAGAAAAAAGATAATAATAATAATCACAGAGACAATAAGGATAGGAAGTTCAACAAATTGTATTATGTCAAAGAAGATGCAAGAATTTTTGATGATGAATCTGATTTTGAGGATAAAGATGAATATTTATTTCTAGCCTTGGAAAGTAAAGTTGTATCTGCTAACAATGGAAGAAGTGCAAGGGAATCTAGTCTAGAGAGCAAGAAGGATGAGATGGAAGGTACTCTAGTGACTGATTTTCATGTTAGATAGGATGAAGACTATTGGGTAATTGATAGTGGGTGTTCAAATCATATGACTAGAGATAAGATTAAGTACACTAAACTTGAAAAGTATGATGGAGGAATAGTTATGTTTGGATATGATTCTAGTGCTAAGATTTTCGGTAAAGGAACAATTAGCTTTGATGGAAAATATATTACTGATGATGTCTATTATGTTAAGGGTTTAAGGCATAATATTTGAAGTGTTGGAAAAATGTGTAGAAAAGGATTTAAGCTTGTGTTTCAGGATAACACCTATGAGATTAGAAAAGGATTCAAAACTATGGTAGAAACAAGAAGAAGAACTAATGGAAACATCTATTAGCTTAAGAGTGGTGATGGACAGTGTTTTATTTCACATATTAATGAAATTTGGTTGTGGCACCAGAGGATGGGAAATATAAATTTAGACAATCTGATCAAGGTCAGTTCAAAGGGAGTTGTCAGAGATCTTACTAAAATCACAAAGCCTTCAAATTCAATTTTTAGAAGTTGTCAGTTGAGAAAACAAACAAGAAATAGTTTTAAAGGAAAGGAACAATCTTCTACCAGAATGCTAGAATTTATTCATACAGACCTTTATAGTCCTACAATAAAAGGAAGCCTTAACGGTGATAGTTATTTTATGCTCTTAATTGATGATTACTCTAGGATGACATGGGTTACTTTTCTTAGAGAGAAATCTCAAGCTCTTGATAGATTCAAAGTGTTCAAGAAAAGAGTAGAGAATGAGGAAAACTTGAGAATCAAATGTTTAAGTTCTGATAGAGGTGGATAATTCACTTCTGGTGAGTTTAATGTGTTTTTTGAAGAACATGGCATAAAGAGACATTATTCTTCCCCTAGAACTCCTCAGCAAAACAAATTTGTGGAAAGGAAGAACGATATTGTTCAAGAGGCTTCCAGAACTATGATGACATAAGAAAATGTTCCTGATGTGTATTGGAGAGAAGCAATCCACACTTATATTTACATTCTTAACAAAGTTTAGATCAGAGGTAACAACACTAAGACTCCTTATGAGTTATGGACTAGTAATAATCCTACTATTAAATATTTTAAAGTGTTTGGAAGCATATGTTACATAAAAAGATATGATGAGAATCTTGGAAATTTTGATGCTAGATGTGATGAAGGAAATTTTATTGGACATTCAAATAATAGCAAGGCATATAGATGCTTCAATAAAAGACTGAGGAAAATAGTTGAAAGTGCTAATGTAAAAGTTGATGAAGCTATGTATAGACTAGTAGAAATAAGTGAAGTTGAACCAGATGATCCTATTTGTGGGAAAGTACAAGAAGAAGATTTGGAAGAGAAAGAATAAAATGATGAAGAGGAGATTCCAAAACCTGTACCTAAGACTCCTAAATATGTACAGAGAAATCATCCAGAGGAACAGATAATTGGAGACATAAGTGAAGGTGTAAAGACAAGAAGAAAAGTGGTTGAGGTAAACTTGTGTATACTTTCTAAGATTGAACCTAAGACTGTGAGTGAAGCATGCAATGATGAGAATTGGGTCAGAGAAATGAAAGAGGAATTGTAGTAGATAGAAAATAATCAGACATGGGAACTAGTCCCTAGACTAGTAAACAAGAATGTAATTGGTTCAAAATGGGTATTCAAGAATAAGTTGAATGAAGATGGTGAAGTAGAAAGGAATAAAGAAAGACTTGTATGCAAAGGTTATTCACGTGTTGAAGGAATAGATTTTAAAGAAACATTTGCAACAGTAGCAAGAATGGAGGCCATTCATATGTTCTTAGAATTTTCAGCCCATAAAGACTTCAAAGTGTACTAGATGGATGTCAAGTCTACATTTTTGAATGGAGAACTAGAAGAAGAAGTGTATATGGAGTAACCAGAAGGATTTCAGCTGTCAGAAAAACCATACATGGTTTGAAAGTTGAAAAAGGCACTATATGGACTTAAATAGGCTCCAGAGCTTGGTATGCAAGGTTGGATAGATACTTGACATAGCAAGGATTCAACAAAGGGTCTGCAGACAACAATCTTTACTTCAAAGTTTTCAAAAAGAAAATTTGATAGTTGTGGTATATGTTGATGACATTATCTTTGGTGGAAATGAAGGTATGTGTAAGAAATTTGCAAAGGAGATGCAAAAAGAGTTTGAAATGTATATGATTGGTGAGTTGAATTTCTTTCTTGGACTTCAAGTAAATTAAATTGATAAGGGGATATTCATTTCACAATCTAAGTATGTTAAGGAATTGTTGAAGAAGTTTGGAATGGGTGACTCCAAACTAGTTTGTACCCCTATGGTAACCAGATGTAAGCTGAGTAAGGATGATGAATCTTCTAAAGTTGATTAGAGCATGTACAGATCTATGATTGGTGGACTGCTATATCTTACTACTACTAGACCGGATATCATGCATGCAATATGTTTGGTTGCAATATTTCAAGAAAAACCTAAAGAAGTACATGTTACAACTGTGAAGAGGATATTTAGATATCTTAAGGAAACTCCATATTATAGGCTATGGTATCCTAAGGATAACGATTTCACATTGAATGCCTACATTGATGCAGATTGGGTTGGTTGTGTAGATGACTGGAAGAGTACAAGTGGCAGTGCATTCTTCCTTGGAGGAAGATTGGTATTATGGTTGAGTAAGAAATAGGATTCGGTTTCTTTATCCACTACAGAAGTTGTGTATATTGCAATAGCATCCTATTGTACATGGCTACTTTGGATGAAGCAAACTATGAAGGACATATGTGTGATGTGCAATGATCCTATCTCTATATTATGTGACAATACAAGTGCTATAAACATTTCAAAGAATATGGTGATGCATTCTAGGACAAATCACATATCCATCAGGTATCACTTCTTGAGGGAGAAGGTGTTGCAGAATGAAGATAGACTTGAATATGTGTCTACCAAGGAACAAATTGCTAACATATTCACTAAGGCCCTTCTGAAGGATACTTTTGAGTATCTCAAGGGGAAGTTAGGGGTTTCTACCCCTTCTTCCTTGAATTAGGTGCACATGGAGGTGCATCAGTCCAGTGGATTCATAGATTCTTTTGATCTGGACTAATGATTGAGGTCTACTCCTCAAGGGGAGTAGAGAGTTGCATTGTTGCAATATGTGTTATGGATGCACTCCTAAGGGGGAGTGATCAGAGCTTTATATGGGAGGTTTTTTATAAAAAACTTTCCTTTGCCATTGATGTCAAAGGGGGAGAGAGTCATGTGAAAATTTTGAAAGAAGAAGCGAGTGTAGAAATGCTTGTGTAGGTTGTCTAATCTGAAAAAGAAAGGGAAGAGGAAGTAGAATATTTTATATGTTGTCTTTGATGGTTTTTCACATCATGTGTTTCCATCAATGACAAAGGGGGAGATCATTGCAAGTATGGATGTTTTTGGCAATGTTATCATTAATGTTTTCATTGATTTCAACATAGTTTCATGTGATTGCAGATGGTACTTGTATAGTTGAGATATTGTAGAAGTTTTTAGAGTACATGTATCTATATTTATGAAGTTGTAGTTGTGTTTTTGCCAAGTTCTTTTGAGAAAATTAAGAAATAATGAAAGTAGTATTGAGTATGTGGTCTGAGTATGCTCCAGTATTATACTCTGTATTTCTTCTATGTTGATACTATGCATGTGTGATCTGTGGTATTTTCATGAACCTCAATGGATAATATATCCTGAGTTTTAGCTTCTAGATCGATGGAGAGTGGAAGATATGTTCATTGGTATGTGAACTAGTTTGACAAAACTATTTGTTTATGGATTGTGAGAAATGTTTTGGCTCTGCAGTCTGCTAGTGGTTTGTTTCAGATCTTGTAGATCTGGGAGATGATTCATACTGATGTTCTCTATGTTCTAACAAATTTTTTTGTGATTTGATGCTCCGGAAGACTTTCTATAGAGCTCCTATGTGTTGTTGGTTAGTCCAATTGGACTATTGAAGAAAGTTTTGTGCATGAAGATTGTTGTAGTTGTTGTGGATGTACATGAAGGTTTCTTAGAGATGTTAAAATGTTTGGTGAAGCATTTTGAGTGATCCACATGTGATCATCTTGTTGGAGATGTGCGTACTTCAAAGATCATTGGTGTTTTCATTAGGTTTGGTCAACCTAGTCTCTACATGTTACATAAAGATTTTGCATCAAATTAAGGAAGTGTGTGATTGATCCAAGATGTTTTTTGGGTCCTAATTAAATGTGTAATTGGTCCTCTCTCATTCTTATCCACCACGGGAATGTTAAGTAGACAACCTAATTTGAATTTGTAAATTTAAGAATATTTAGCCAACCTTGGAGAATGCTTCTAGGGTTGAATATGCTATAAAAGCAAGTCAAGATGTTGCGAATTGAAAAACAAGTAAGTGAAGTGTGTGAATAAGTGTGAAAAGCATAGTGTGTAAGATCAAATCAAGGCAGCAGTACTTTGATGTGTTAGATTCCTTAAAGTAGTGAGTTGATGGTGTCTGCAATCTTCTGATCAAGTTGCGAATGTGTGAACCTTTTGTGGTGGATCTTTATTTATCTCTTCTTTTTCTATGGGCATTGAGCCTCCTTCTGGATAGTGAGTCCTATTGTAGGAAATTAGCCTTTGTATCTAGGCAGTGATCCCTCTGGCAAGGAGCCTTTGTATCTGGTATTGCATTATTACTATATTGTGAGCTAATCCTCACCATGGTTTTTCCCTCATTAGGTTTTCCATGTAAATATACTGTCTCTAGTGTTTTCTTTCTATTATTTTCATTTCATGTTTACACTTAATAATAGATTGAGTTAAAGTGGAATTGATTAAGGTTAGAAGTAAAGTAATTTGGTACAACTGATTCACCCCCCCTCTCAGTTGTCTTATGCATTTCAACACACATACCTTGTAAATGTTGATAATCGACTTATGGCATTCCTTAAGTCAATTCTAAGATAGGAATCCCCCCCAATTTCCAATGGTATGATATGCTATCAAACACATTTATGAAAATATAATTAGTATTTTTTTCTCACACAACAAAATATCAAAATATATTTAGTACTTAATCAATGTTACCAGTATATGTTAAATGATGATATATAATACCTTCATAAAATTATGAAAAACATGTGTTTTAAATCCTATGATATGTCCATCAACTATAAAATCTTTAGCCAATGATGACCCATAGAAATTAGGTGTCCTTATTGAACGGATGACATTTTTTAGTTGGTCTAGTTCTTTTTTTTTCAAAATCCATGGAGCTTCTACATATGTTTCATTTTCCTTGTTTGGCCACAAATATTTTCTATCAATTTTGGTATGCGAAAGAGTAATATCTCTCCTTGAAGACAAGGTGTCCTTCTCTTTTCCTGATATATGTCGAAATATAGAATTTGGGAAATTTTTGAAGACGTGCATAGGATCTAATAGGTGAGATAATAATAGATCCTTCTAGTAAGGTAGCTCATAAAATATGCATTTCCTTTTCATTCCTTCTGGCATATTAACTACAACTTGTTCTAGTTCTTGAATTGAATCACCCCAATCAAAAAAACCCTCCCAAGCTTTCAATTCGGCATCTTCATACTTCTTAAGCCAATCACCTATACCCATTATCATGGGAGGGGCTCTAGTTTCAACTTTTCCATCAAATTGATTCTTCAGGCGATTTCTAAACTTATGATCAAGTGGTAGAAAAACCCTGTTGTTTGTGTAAATAAAATTATGTAGATCTTTAGAATATCGCCCTTGAAATTGTTCTACACATCTTGGACATGCAAATATCCCCTTTGTTTGAAGCCCTACAATTCAATAAGTAATATTAATAACATCAAAAAAAATTTATAAAACTAAGTATGAAAGTTGGGATGAAAATAAATGATGAGTGTAAATACGTAAATATTTTCTCTTACCAGAATAAACACCAAGTCCTAGGAAATCATGAATAGACCAACATAGCACAGCATACAACATGAAGGGCCTATTTGATGGAGGATGTGATATTTCATAGATTATTATGCATTTCCATAGTAGTTGCATCTCATCAATAAAAGGCACAAGATAAACATCCATTTTTTTAACTTGATGTTTTCCTAGAACAATGAGAGTTAGCATAAGGTGCTCCTTTCTAACACTCATCCATGGGGGGATATTGTATACTATCAATCTGACTTGCCAAACACTATAATTTGATCTCAAGAAAGATAATGGGCACACTCCATCCATTGCAAGACCAAACCTGATACTATAGGGTTCATCTTTGAATTTTCTTGGCCATTTTTCCTTTATGTGTTTCATTGCTTTGGATTCGACTGAAATTCACATGAATCCATATTTACTCATGTTCTTTGCATGTTAGTCCATCAATTGTGCAAGTGACTTGCAATGAAACATTTTTTGAAGTCTAGGTATAATTGGCATGTGGCGTAAAACCTTCTTTGAAACTATAGGACCTTGTACATCTATACGATATCTCTTCTCTTTGAATATAGGGCATTCTACCTTGTTTTGATATCATCTCTATATAAAATGAAATCATTTTTACATGAATGAATTTTCTTATATTCAATCCCCAACTCAACCAACAATAGGCACACCTCTCTGCAAATTGATGGCAACACATTCTCTTCAAGAAATATTTTAGTTTTTAGTGCCCTGTAAGATTGCTAGAGATTAAATCAATTGAATGTTTGACTTATAATGAACATTTTTGATATGTCAATCTATACTAGGACTGTTTATATACAATATATGGTTTTAAAATCCCCTTAAATAAATACAAACGAATTTGATGAATGTTTATGAATTATGTACACCAATTGACAATGCAAAGTAAGAAATAGATTTCAACTCACTTTAGTAGGGTAGTGAATCCTTTGTCTGACCAACCAAATAGTGACTTGATTTCTAATAATTTTAATGTGCATGCCAATTTTGAGGTTCTACTTGCACCTGATTTGAACATGGGTGTCTTCACTTCTTTCTTGATGGAGTGTTTCAGGTTTTTATCATCAACATTACGTTGGTGGTAATTACCCCTATCATCGTTATTATCAACCATATGATCATTATTGTCATCATTGTTTCCATCCCCAAAGAAACTTGTAAGAATTTCATTCAATCCTTCTTCATGTACTACATTTTCACTATCATCATCATCATCATTAAGGCTAGGTGGCATGTCATCAGTGTATGCGGATCTCATTAGTTGTTCAAAATTTCTCAACTGGTAGTATTCTCTTCAATGTTGCTCTTTTCACCTTGGTATTGGTTAAAGGATGGTTTGGATCATCCCATCCAAATCTTAATAAACTAGTTGGATCATGGGTATTAGTATGTGTTTCATCAACATCTTCTACCTATCAACAAATGCAAGCATTTTTTAACGTTTGCCAACAATTGAATAAATCATAAATGTACCAATTTCAAAGAAATATAATCAAATATGGCTTAAAAAATATAAATATAAATTGTATGAACATATATACATCAATTGAATAATGGAAAATTATTTTATAGACTACCTTTTTTATACAATAATTTAAATAAAACACAATTTTAACAACATATTTTATAAAACATCAGTCCACACTCATTTATTATTCTTTGGTTTTCTGCCCTTATAAACATCCTTAGGGAGACCTTGTTCTTCCATTTTCTTTCACACAGGAGTGCATTTTAAGAAGGGGTAATCAATCAATAACTCATCCCCAATGGTAAGGTCCATAATAGCCTCAACCATTATCAATCTATCAACCTCACTTTCCATATCTCCATCTTTATCATTTATAACCTCAACAAATTGACAATTCGGTCTTATTGTAGGGTCCCTTCCCTTACTAGTATTTATAAATACTATAATATTTTTTTGTGTGTATGCACGTCCATCTATATACATAAGATGATCTCTATTCATTTATTTTCCACTTTCCAATTGGAGAAAATGTGTATACAAATTAAAATTTAGATCATATGCTGACATGTTAGGCTTATATTCTACTAGCCTTCTCCATTCACCATTGTAATATGATGGACCATAATATGGAATTAATCTCCTAGTGGTTTTTTCTGAATTGTTTCTATGTTTAGATCCCACATGTATATTTTGGACAGTAAAATGTCCTAGATTCAATCCATGAATATTGGAGGGTCGTATCATGTAGTTGTATCCCCAAAATTGAAACACCTCATACACTCTAGGTAGTTGTTGATCACTAGGCCAAGCATAATATAGTCAACGATCAAATGTCTCTTTGTAAATTGATCTCAAATTCAAGGGCAAGTCATCATCTCCATCACATTCATTCTCATAGGGTATGTAGTCCACCTTCTCCCTTTCTTTGAGAAAATTATGCATCTTTAAACCAGTTCTTGTTTTGTTACTTTTTTCATCAATTCCTCATCTTCTAATCTAGTATATTGGCACATATTTTTGTTAGATGTATCATCTAATAAATGATCATTGCCCTCTAGGATGGAATTCAATGATCTAGGAAAATTTAGACCAATAATTTTATCCTGCAAGTATCCATTAAGAAAAATTAGTTATTTAAATAATATAAAACAATGTTTAAACTAAGTATACATATTATTTATATCAAATTGGAAAATTCCTTACCACAATTCCTATTGGATTTGAATCGATTGTAGGAGGCATACTACTGAATGGAAGCTCATCATATATGTAATGTCTTTGTATAATTTCTCATTTGAATTATTTATTTCCATGATATACAAAACATCCACAAACAACAATTTTCTCAAAGTATTCATCCCATGTACTATAGTCCTGACCAACCTCTTGTTTAGCGCAATCATTTTTTGTGCCTATAGAATCCATTGTCATATCCTCTTCCACCCACTATCCTCTATGTGATTTAATAGTTTTAGGTCCATGTCCATGTACATATCTTCTTCTTTGGCTAGTTGAACGCTTAGGCTCTATATTTGCTCCAATATCCATCTAAAATAATCAACAATATGCATTAATTTATGTCAAGATTGGATAATACATTAGAAATTTCAATAATACTGTGAAAAAAGATGGTCGTATCACAAAATGCCATCAGATCATTTTTTCCTAAGTTAATTCAAAATTTGAATACGTGATTTCCTGCTTCATCTATTGTGTCCTCATTTGATATAAGATGATCTATTGCCATGGCCTTGTCTCACCCCTATAATACACAACATAGTAAATAATGTTTAGTACACCAATTATATCATTTCAAAAAATATGCTAGCCAACACAAAACCTCACTTTAGCCATACGTTTGACATATAGATATCATATTTTGGCCATCCTAATTTTCAAACTTTCCCTTGATCATAGAATCACATTCAATCACCATTTATGTGCATTTTCAACCAATAAGTTTGACCTCAGAGGCCTCATGGACAAAAAAATGACTTTATCTCATCTATGTTATAGCATTTGTGAATTAATAAACACCTTCCTCCTTTGGTTGAAGTTGCTTTCTCTTCTTACCTCTATTGCATTTGCAGATTCTATTGTCATATATATTTCTACCCACTTTCCTCTATGTGATTTAGTAGTTCTACATCATCCATTTCCTCTCTCCATGGGCTCCACTGGATCCTGTAATACACAACAATGACAATAGTCACATAACAGTTCTGCACCAAGAGAATATTGTTGAAATTATCTTGTTAACACACTCTCTTTTCAATTAGAACACACTATGAAAAACAAAATAGGGAATTGCAACATTTTTCTCTTCACAAAAATTTTACACACAGAATCTTGACAACTAGAGCTCAAACTCTCTAGAAAGCATGCAATACACATAGGATTTTGATGCAATGTCAATGTCACATGATAATGATTTAGTTCTCATAGATGATTTTTCATAATTCCCCAATAAGCCCTATATCTAAGATGATAGTAATGAATTAGGGTTTGTCCTTTTATACAAATCTGTAACATGTAATTTGAAATATTTCGCACTTTAGATGACTCATCTAGTTGTATAGGGTGAACATGGGCCAATTTATATTTAAATTTAAAAGTTTAGGGGTCATTTTTGAGTTCACAAATCTAACCTCTATTAGTTTTGCACCCATAAAATTGGCATGGGATAAGGAATAGATAAAATAGGAAGCCATTATTTCTCCCTTGGAACGTTTAGGATCAATTTATTTATCAACTTCCAAGAAAAATACATCAATTTGCACTACTAGGTGCTAAATTAGGTGCACTTTGTACTGCCTTTGGCACCCAAAATAGATCACATTTAGGGATAAAATTCGACACTAAAGTTGGCACTAACTACGCCGACTATAGCGTTGACTAATGAATCAAAAACTCCCCACATCAAGGAAGAGATGACAGGAGAAAAACGTAGTGTGAAGGAAGAGGAGAAAAAGGGGAAAAATGGCACGAAGGAGGGCTACAAGAAAATAGATGAGAAATTCAATTTAGTTTGCAATACCATAGGTAAGGTTACATTTATTTTTTCATTCCCACAAATATTTTTGTTTGGATTAAATGGAGAGGATTGTGAAGAAAGGGTTGTGAATATTGTTTTTTTACAAATGAAACATTCAAGTCTCATGTGCTTTCAAAGGAGGGGGGTAAAATTGTAAACATTGTATTGTTTCCTTTGTATCTGACAACAGTGAACGTGTTTTTGAAACCCCAATGCCCCGGTTCATTCCCATCCCAATCTTTCAAGACAAGTTGTTAGACTGCATCTGGCCCACTGCATCTAGGTCCCATGGGAACAAAGTTTGGTCATGACAATATGGGGAGATAGGTCTTTTGAGATGACATTTGAATAATAGATCATTTCCTCAAATTTGTGAGGCCTGCTCGCTTAAATTATCTATTACTAATTTGTATTTATTCTCTTACAGAAAAATGAGCTTGTGGTTTCAAATTGATTGTTCACACACATTCATTTTCTTTCAAATCAACAAATGTGACTCGAGCATGGGACCTATCTATGTTAAATCTCAATAAAACCACACTTTGTGCCCTTTTTATCCTCCAAAGATTACCATTCTATACAGGTGTGCAAGCGTTGATTTTTTTACAATACATTGTTTCATTTTGCATATATTTATATCCTTTCAAATATGTTTTCCCTACAAAAAAAAATTAATAGGGTTTGATCATACCTGATAGTGTGTACTTTGTTCGCCTCCATAGACTAGACAAAAATAATTTTCCCTAGGTCACCTCAAAATGTCAAGCAATAGAGCAAATAGATCAAAAGGAGCAAACTCTGGCCACAATGAGGTAATTCATTGTCAATTTATAGATTTGTAAATGTTTCCATTGTTTCTTTCATTTTTAGTTTTTTATTTTTTATTTTTTAAATTTAAAATAAGAAATTTATTTTATATATATATAGGGACATGAGATTGACAAAGATAAAGAGGCATTGGCTTCCATATTGGGGGTAGAGGCAATGAACAAATTGGATCCTATGGACTTGACAATGCTTGTCAGATGCATAGAAAATTGATCTAGTGAAGGCCCTCAAACATTGCAACCAAATCAACCATGTCAAAGGGAATCAATTGATTCCCCAAGCAATCTTGGATCGAGAAAAATATCTAGGAGGAAATCAATAACAATAAACTCTAGGAATGTGGAACAGGGACCAAAGACTTCCAATGTCCCAGCCACTCCTGGGACACATACTTCTTCCACCATGCCATCTTTTTCATCTTTCATTTGTACCTATGATACCAAGATAGAATACGATGTGGTTTCAGGGGAAGTCTGAATGATAGATGTTGGAAAAACATTTTTGAATAGGTTGAAGGAATCATTCCTTCAATGGTTCAAAGACCATCTACATTTTCCATTCTCAAATATACCCATTCACCTACAAAAATAAATTATCCATGACATGGAGAATGAATTTGGCATAGGTTGGTGTGTAAAGAAGATAAAGCTACAAATATCTCAAAATTACAAGAGATTTCGGTGCAACCAAATAAAGAAGATAAAAAAATCCATCCCGAACTAAGGCTCAAAAAAAGGCCAATTGATGTAAGTGTGAAAGTATGGAAAGAGCTTGTAAAAGCATATGAGAATTATAATGCATGGAGGAATTCCGATGAGGAGAGTACGCAAGTATTTGAATTTTCTCATAAGATTATATCAAATTTATTAAACAATTTTTAAATATTATTTGTGCATAGTTAAATTGAATTAGTATATGTTTCAGGACAAGGCCTCCAAGGCTAGGCTAAAAAAAATTTGTGCCATGCATCATAGTGGCCAAAAAGGTTTACAGGCCTTGATATGTACATTTGTAAGTATATTTAATATGTTAAATGATATTTTTGTATTTCCTAGGAAAAAGTAAATGATTACATATTAATTAGTTTAACTAGTCCATGTGCCATGTTTTGATAGGAGGAGAAATATGATTGACATCCAGAGCAATTTGAAAAAGAAAAGTTACAAAGAAAAAAGTGGGTCGATTTTGTAATCTGGATGGAGAACAAGGTATCAATAATTGACTTTCAATAACTTTGTTGGATATTGTTGTGTTAATATGTCAATTTTCATTTCTTTTTTTTAATTATTTATTGATGCATAGGATGGGTTCTAAAGTGCTTCTCTATTGGCCCTAGATCCCACTCAATTGTCCCATTATTTCATGTTGAGGAAAAACATATTGTTTTCCTTAAAGGGCAGTGGGTGGCATTCATGCCTTATTTTCATCGCATCTTTTAATTAATGACCATGGTCTTTTAATATCTCTTTAGTGTCCTCATTTAAGTTATGAGTTGTATCATTTGAGTAACTTAGTCCCATTTTTATTTGATTTATCTTATTTTCTCTCAAACATTGTATCTCAAGGAGTTCTTCCTTGAATTCATGTTGCCATTCTACTAAGTGATCCACATGCATCTTTGCTATCCTTCCTCACGATGCTGCCATTATTTTAACATGTAAGAATGTTTTGATGCATCGTGGTAGGCATCCTATAGATCTAACACATCCTTGTAGTCTACATAGCTTGGCATAGCTAATCGGCCACTTAATTTGTCCATCTAATTTTAAAAAAGGTAGTAAATTCCTATCTTCCAAGTTAAAAAACTCTATAAATAAAGAAATCAGCAGTAAAAAACCTGCAACCTGATCTGATCATCATAGAAAAGCATGTAATACTAGACTTCCTAACATTGAAAATATAAATGGAATGTCCTTAACACCTAGTAGAGCTATCCAAAAAAGCTAACTAAAAACACAAATGTGCTCCTGTACACAATGGCCTAATGGCTGGTTGTCATAGAAGTCAAACTACCGAAGTAACAACACTAATCAAGTTAACATATATGCATCATTGCATAAACAGTTGAACCATTTATGTGCATGAATAAATAGTAGAAGTATGTAGATGATTCTAATTCCTCTTCTACATCAGAGGGTTCATATCCTTGATCTGACTCTTCTAAATTATCAGAATCAGGATCACTAGCTTCCATATTCAAAAATTCCCAACCACCATTTTCAATAAATTTATCTGGATCATCAATAATAATCTTCAAAATTGGCCACCAGTTCAAGTTCATTATGCTTTCATAATACTTTATATCCATGGAGTTCATTCATTCCTTGATGCCATCAAGTGAATATTGAGGAATGGAGTCAATACGGAGTACATCCCACTTGAAGTCTTTGAAAACAATAGCCATATCAAATTCCTTTTTCCCAAGTCCAACTCTCTCAAGGTTAATAATCTCAATCTCACTAATAGTGATTACTAAGAAAGGTAATTCCACCAACTCTACCAAACAATTTACCATAGGAACAATAAAAACAGAGGCTTTGAAAGGAACTCCATGAAACCAAGATCTCTAAATGGTATATCAAACTCTAGTTCAAAATATTTTAGATGAGGCTGCTCCTATAACTCTCTTACTCGCTTGACAAATCCTTGAAACTCTACATTAATTTATTTTGTTTGTCCCTCTCTTGTTGTTCTTCCTCAATTTCATCAGGATCATACATTGAACTTCTTGCCCCTCCTAAATTTTGGACCACATCCATTAACTCCACATAAAACTGGACATCCTTGGTCTTCTTGGTTCCCACCATGATATGGTTATGCAAATGAAAATGAAGCAAAGTGATCATCTCCTTCTCCACTGGCTGGAAAAATGCATGCTTAATGTTTTGATACATGATATTATCTCTCTCTTGTACTCTCATGGTTGAATACTGAAATCCATTATGGTGGGCCTTCAGAGTTCCAGTCATCTTTCTTCTTCTTCCACCAAATGTTGGCCTAATCCAAAATTTTGCCAGCCTAATTGGCTTTGTTTTTGAAAGCTGAAGTTTCTCCTAAGTCACCAGTGTAGCTCTCTCTACCTTTTCAGACTCTTTCATTGCTACACATCATCTATGGGATTTAAGAATTTTTCCACATGGATGATGTGCTTTGAATCCTTAGATCTAAAGGAAATTTATTAAACATAAATATTGCTAGGGATTTTCAATTTTGGCATGTAGTTGGCATTAAAGCTGATACTTGGAATATTGAAAATTATCCTTATATAATAATTCCCTCCATCTTGTTGTCTTGTAACACTCTTTATGGTGGCTACATGAAATCTGATTATGATTCCTCTTCTACATCAAATGGTTCATATCCTTGATCTGACTCTTCTAAATTATCAGAATCAGAATCACTAGCTCCCATATTCAAAAATCCCCAACCACCATCTTCAATAAATTTATTTGGATCATTAGTAATAGTCTTCAAAATTGGTCGCCAATTCAAGTTCATTCTTCTTTCATAATACTTTATATCCATGGAGTTCAGCCATTCCTTGATGCCATCAAGTGAAGATTAAGGAATGGTGTCAATGTCGAGTACATCCCACTTGAATTCTTTGAAAACAATAGCCATATCAAATGCCTTTTTCCCAAGTCCTCCTCTCTCAAGGTTAACAATCTCAATCTCACTAATAGTGATAGCTAAGAAAGGTATTTCCACCATCTCTACCAAACAGTTTATCATAGGAACAACAAAAGCAGAGGCTTTGAAAGGAACTCCATAAAAACCAAGCTCTCTAAATGGTATATCAGACTCTAGTTCAAAATATTTTAGATGAGGCTACTCCCATAGCTCTCTTACTCACTTGACAAATCCTTGAAACTCTGGATTATTTTATTTTCCGTGTTCCTCTCTTGTTTTTCTTCCTTAATTTCATCAAGATCATACATTGACATTCTTTCCCCTCCCAAAGTTTGGACAACATCCATTACCTCCACATAAAACTGGACATCCTTGGTCTTCTTGGTTCCCACCATGATATGGTTATGCAAATGAAAATGAAGCAAAATAATCATCTCCTTCTTGTTTGGTTGGAAGAATGCATGCTTAATGTTTTGATACATGATATCAACTCTCTATTCTACTCTCATGGCTGAATATTGAAATCCATTATGGTGGGCCTCCAGAGTTCCACTCATCTTTCTTCCTCTTCCACCAAATGTTGGCCTGATCCACAAGTCTGCTAGCCTAATTGGATTTTTTTTTTAAAGCTGAAGTTTCTCCTAAGTCACCAGTGTAGCTCTATCTACCTTTTCAAACTCTTTCATTGCTACAAATCATTTTTGGGATTTAATCATTTATACCACATGGTTGATGTGTTTTGAATCCTTGGATCTCAGGGAAATTTCCTTAACATAAATACTGCTAGGGAGTTTCAATGTTGGCATGTAGTTGGCATTAAATTTGGTACTTGGAACATTGAAAATTATCCTTATATAATAATTCCTTCCATCTTCCATCTTGTTGGCTTGTAACACTCTTGATGGTGGCTACATGAAATGGAACCATGATGCCATATATGGGTATTAGAGCAACATCATTTTTCATATCAACCTAAATCATGAGCTCTCTAGAAACAGGGGTATCATCCACATTTTTGTAGGAAACCATCTCAATGGATGGCTTCGAAGAGAGATGTCCATCTCCTGTACCAATGCCCCTTGTAGCCAATCTTCTTGCAATCTCCTCATTCTTTTGCCTTGCAAGTTCTACTTGGTATTGATGGCGCTACTCTTCTTTAGTCATTTCTTGATTATCATATCGTAAGGTTACCTTGGAGATGTCTGATTCTCCTCCATTTACCTCAGCCTTGGGTTTTTTTTTCACTTCCTCATCTTCATCATCGTCGTTAAAAGAGTATGCAACATCAATGTATACCTTGGAGCTAACCCCAGTTGCATTTTCAAGCCCTTTATCCTTACCAACCATAGTGTCAACAAGGAGAAATGAATAATTCTATGTTTTGGGTTACCAATATGCAACTAAAAATTTTGAAACCCAAGTTATACATTAAAATCCATTCCATCCTTCACAATTTTGTCATTTCTTGAATTAAAACTTAAACTAGACTCTCATAATTCAATCCCTATTCCTATTCTTGAAGACTTTGTAAGATGAGGCAAAAGTTTAGGGCCATCTCTTTGAACTACCTCCATAGTTGCCTTATATTAACATACATGAACATGATATGATTATATACATGAAAAGGTCACTTAAAAATAGTATAATCAAAGTACAAAATGTCCTAAAGAACTATTCTTTGTATGCTCAAGTATTGTTGCATGCCATAGCTTGCTTACAAACAAAAAACGAAACCATAAATGTTAACTCTCAAAGGATATTCGAGGCAAACATAATCATATATAGCACAAA
This sequence comes from Sequoiadendron giganteum, assembly GCA_007115665.2. Taxonomy (NCBI): domain Eukaryota; kingdom Viridiplantae; phylum Streptophyta; class Pinopsida; order Cupressales; family Cupressaceae; genus Sequoiadendron; species Sequoiadendron giganteum. Next base: position 274,208,064 of record CM021101.1, read on the forward strand.
ATGCAGAGGGTTGGCACTTAAGGTTATGTAATAGAATTTACAGTTGATAGTTAAATTGGATAACAATTTTTTTTATGATCTTTACTAACTTTTATTAGAATTGTTGCATGTTTTACATCATTGGAATGACATATTAGCTGTAAAAAATTTAAAATTTTATTATGGTATGTGCACTTTGATATGATGTAATATGATTATGGTTTCGTCTCATGTGTTGTAATATTAGATATATAACAAAAAAATAAATTATTGCATGAAATAAATAATAACTTTTCATTTTAAATGTTTTTTTGCAAAACATGGGTCTTCCAAAAGATCAAGATGATCCTCATTATGATATAGATCCAGAAAATATTGGTTCTTCTAGTACAGATCACATGGTAGAGGATGATGATGACGTAAATATGGAAGACACTGAGGCCGATGATAGTGATGATGACGACAATGATGATCATGATGATGATCACGATGGTGATGGTGATGATGATGAGATAGTTGGTGATAGTAACTAGTGGCATTCATGATCATATAGACTGCATCATGGATCATTTTTGATATATCGTTATGATGCCTCTTTTCATGGTTACTATCATATGTATCATTTATGTGCTACAGTACAATATTATTGAATTGTATCATATTGGCATGTATCATTTTCACTTATATCATTTGGACATGTATCATTTTGACTTGTATCAATTTGAGTTACATAATTTATCATTTTTACTTATATCATTTGTGCATGTATCATTTTGACTTATGTCGACTATTGGACATGTTATTGATCTACTGGCATATTTGACTTTCACTTGTTTTAGTTATATATGATAATGATCTTATCAGTATTGACTTGTCAATTTATATATATTAAAAGTAGTCGATAATTTTTGGATGGATATTTATTATGTATGATGATTTTAATTTACTGCTCAGGATGGATGTTGTCAAATTCAATTAAATTATAGATATTTGACTCACTTGTTTTAATTATAGATGATGATCATGTTATAATAATTATCTTGTTATTTAATCATATGAGTTAAATAATTAAATTACTTACTCTATAATCATATGAGTTATTTAAGAGGCACAATATATTTAACTAATTAAATTGAAATAAAACATATTATTTAATTTACTTATTCTATAATCATATGAGTTATTTAAGAGGCATGATATATTTAACTAATTAAATTGAAATAAAACATATTAAATTAATAAATGGAAGAAAAACAAGAAGTATTTTTAGAATCAAAAAAGGAAGCAACAATGGAAGTCAAACTAGAAGCAAACTAGAAGCAATCTTGGAAGCAAAATTTGAAGAGAAAGCAAAAGCAAACCTGGAAGCAAAACTAGAAGCAAACTTGGAAGCAAAACTAGAAGAAAACCTGGAAGCAAAACTAGAAGCAAAGTTGAAAGTAAAATTGGAAGCAAAATTGGAAGCAAAACTAGAAGCAAAATTGGAAGCAAAATTGGAAGAAAAATTGGAAGCAAAACCGAAAGAAAAACTAGAAGCAAAACTGGAAGCAAACTTGGAAACAAAATCGGAAGCAAAACTAGAAGCAAAATTGGAAGAAAACCTGGAAGCAAAACTGGAAGCAAAATTGGAAACAAAACTAGAAACAAACCTGGAAGCAACTTGAAAGTAAAACTAGAAGCAAAATTGGAAGCAAACCTAGAAGAAAAACTGGAAGCAAACTTGGAAGCAAACCTAGAAGCAAAACTGGAAGCAAACCTGGAAGAAAAACTGGAAAAAAAACTAGAAGAAAAACTAGAAGAAAAATTGGAAGCAAAACTGGAAGCAAACCTGGAAGAAAAACTGGAAGCAAACTTGGAATCAAACCTCGAAGCAAAAATGGAAGCAAACTTGGGAGTAAAACTGGAAGCAAGAATGGGAGCAGACATGGAAGCAAAACTGGAAGCCAAATTGGGCACTAATTTAGGCACTATTTTCAATGCTATTTCCTGACGCTATAGGAGGCACTATTGCTTGCGCCACTTTTTTGGCGCTAAATCTAGTGCTAAAGTTGGCAGTAAAGTCAGCATACAATTTGGGGCCAAAGTGAACATGTCGTTTTGCGCCACGTTTTGTGTTGATAGAAGTGTCCAATTTATGAACTCAAATGCACAAAAACCTGATGCTATTTTAGGCGCTAATTGTATTTTCTATTGTAATGAGTCAATCAAACTTATTTAATTCACATCCTAATAGGATGTCTTACTTGGGGTCATAATCTACAAACAAAAGCAATCTATTTATATACCACAAAAGATGAAATTTTAAGAAATAAACAATACCATACAAGATTAGAGAACAAAAGAATTAATAAATTCTATAAACTAAACATAAATACCAATCAAAATGCAATGATTTTTTCCAAAGAAATTGTTATATAAGTATAAACCATATTTCCTAGTTCTTTTATAGTATAAAATTAAAGAACTTAATTATCCAAAAATAGGCTAAAGTTTTGAAACTAAATCATGTACTTCCATATTTACAAATCATGAAAAGTGCTAGAGAAAACTTAAGAACATAAAATTCCTCTTGATCTCATATTTCACTCTTCAACCTATTTTGTATTTTCACATGCTTCCCAATCTCCTAAGATACAAAACTAACAAAAACATGCAAGCTCCCTTGTCTAGATAGTCCATGTGCTTGCTATTGAACTCTTAAATGAATGTCATATAGTAGATCAACTTATTGTCTCATGTTCAAGTCTAGGTAGAATGTTCTCTTCTTCAACCAACCAAAAGAATCGATGAACTATAGAGTACTCACTCGAACCAAGTGTAGATAATATTGTATTGTAATAATCCACAATCCCACGTGCATCTATATATTTTACTACATCCTCAAATGTCAATTGTTCTCTAGCAAGAATTCTTTTAACACACACACCAGCTCCATCGTGTTCTCCTTTACCATGCCTAGCTTCAAAAAAACTCCACATATGTTGGACATTAAGTTCCTTGTGAAGACCTACTTAACCAATAGAAAATTCAAGAATTCTTGAACTGGCTCATACAATTATCTGACCATACGAGGTGTTTTATATTTGGATTCCTCTTTCTCTTAAATTTCTATAAAATATATTAAAACAGTATTGAACAAACTCTAACAAGTGTAACCAATTGTCACTCAAATAGAAATGATACTCCCAAAAAACTTTTCTATCATCGTCTATGCTATCATCTACATGTCTATAAACAATATAGACAAACATTGCTACTTGCACTGAATTATAATACTATGATTGAATTTTCTCTTGCGGAGCTAGAGTATAGTTTTCCACAAAATCAACCACTAATAGTATAGTACCAATTGGAAATGTGTTTCTACATGCATGAAATTCGCCATCAAGTCATCGAGCATGTTGAGAGTGCATGACATATTTCGGTACAATCTTATTCTTAAATTCACTTATGAATACATGTACAATAACTTTTTTTGTAACTAAATCACAATGCTTTCCTATTTTTCCATCTTTTAAAGAATATTTAACATTCTTAAATCTCTTAACATCTACTAATTGTTGTCCAAAATCATTATCAACACTTTCAGGCATACAAATTCTTAAGAATGAAACTGATGGTGCTTGCTTGCAAGCACATATCAATGTTGATGTTATAACCATTCAGGATCAAATCAACATTATTCAAAATGAAGAATTTCTCACACCACCTTTGAGGCTTTTTGCATCTAGGATGCAAAATGTTGTTGATGCTCTTAGGGCTATGGAAGGGGTTGTAGATGAGCATCAACAATTGCTAGAGGGGAGGAGAAAGTCTGATTTTGAAAAGGAAAACACAAAGAAATGAAGAGATGCAATTGAGAGCCGCAACACTTTATAAATTAAGAAAATGATCTTATAGTTATGAATTTATGAATTTGGTTCGATGGATATTTTGTGTGATGAATTTGTGAATTTGGTTGGATGGATATTTTGTGTGATGAATTTGTGAATTTGGTTGGATGGATATTTTTAGTGATGAATTTATGAATTTGGTTGGATGGATATTTTAAATGATGAACTTATGAATTTGGTTGGATGGATATTTTTTAGTGTTGAATTTATGAATACAATAACTTATAATGATGAATTTATAATATTATATATTTTATGACTATCTACTATCATGATTTCTCCTATTGGAAAAATGTAATTTATATATGTGTTAGACATAAATGATCTTTTTGGGAATGTTTCAAGTTTATTTTTTAGTATGTACATGTATTAAAATTACATAGTTCTAGATCTTAAATTTTGAAATTTGTATGTAAACATAGTTTAGTTCAATGATGTATATGCATGCATTATGCATCATATTTTTTAAATTTTAAAGGTATGTACATCTTAAATTTTGAAATTTGTATGCACATGCTCAAGTTCAATCAATGTATGTATGTGTATGTATATGTATGCACATCCTATTTAAACAAATTTGCATGTAATTTTAAAATTTAACTATTTCTTGTAATTTTGTAAGTTTGTATGTTAATTTTGTATAATTTAATGTAGGTGAACACTTATATAGATATCATGGATAAATTTTACATTGATGATATCATCAATCCACCACCTCAACAACCTCCACCTCCACCCCCTCCACCTCCCCCTCCACCCCGTCGACCTCATATCCCACCTCCACCACCCATTGGATTAGATGAGGCTCTCTTGTGAGCACGTATCAATGAACATGTGGCATCAATTCAAAACCGAATCAATTCTATGCAAAATGAAGCATTGATTCCACCACATGTGAGATGTTTTGTATACGATGAAAAACGTTGTTGATGCCATTAGGACTATCGATTTTAACTTAGATAGGCATCGACAAAATAGAGAGGAGAGGAGAATTTTATGCAGATGGTCTCCCATATAAACAAATTTTAGACCTAAAAATAATAAAACCCATCTAGCCCCTTATTTTGTCAGCCCTAATACTCAACAGCCCATTCCTACCACTAAATCTAGAATTTCGATGAGGTGGTGTATACATCCACAGATGAATGCATATTTTTGGGATCGATGGTATATGGTATTTGACATTCCACCACATGGTAATCTGGAGGTCCTATTATATATTTTGAGGAAACTATATGTCTAGAGTATGTTATGGCACAAAAGCCCAATTATTTTGATTTTAAATAATTTTAGGGTGTTGGTGGCGGCATGTCATAATAGAGGTTAGGGGCAAGGTTTCATCCCCAATTCCCCGTGCATGCGCAACCCATTTTTACTCCTCTTGGTCCTACCTTTCTCGCACCTGTGCATCAACGTGTAGTGGTATCGAGTACATTAGGATCCCTTAGTATGCTCGTAGCAGACCTTGATCAACATTATTATGTAATAGAGGCTAGGAAGCATAGAGACCATGATGATGGAGGAGAATTCTATGGAGTTGGTCCTAGTAGCACTCTACGAGCATCGACACCACATGTATGTACTAGTTTCCATCAACTACGCTATGGACCCGATCAGGCCACACCTAGTTTGGGTGGACATGGAGATTCTAGTGGATCATATAGTCACCTTAGTTCATTCATAGATTTTTTTAATACAAAGCATCACCCTGAGGATAGTGTGACATGGGTATAAATATGCATCTACATGTTGAATTTATAAGAATTTTAATGAACATGTATCAAAAAAAATTGCAATAAATTTTAACAATCAAATTGTTTGGTGTATAGATGACACTAACAATGGGGCAATCATCTACACCATGAGTACATATGTTGACATCAGTCCTAGTCGACAACCCTTATGGGGTATTTTCATTTCAATTTTTTAAATTATATATGAAATGATATTTAACTTGACTTTTGAATTTATAATTCAATCATGAACATATGTTTCAAATATTTATGTTGGTTCAGGGGAGTCGATCAACTTCCACATCTATTCCACCTGAGGGGTTGTCAAACGCTTCTTCACTATTGAGCATTGCAAATCAGGGGAAGGTACATTTATATTGTAAATTACTTAACTTACATTACTATAGCTACAATTATGAATTTTGAATTCACTATATATCAAATGTGCATGTACACTTGTAAATATTATAAGTGTTAAATGTCTATATGTATGTCTAGGTTGATACGACAATGAGAATGGTCATCAGATAAACATTAGATGTTCTGACTACTCATGAGGCCTCTAAATTTTAGGTTGTTTATAAAAGTTTCTGCAAAAACTGTGCAAACTTGAATATATATATTTTAACCTAATTCAAGTATACATTCTTAAAATTTGATCTTGTAGGACTTTGTTAGTGCAACTTTCTGCCATGACTCAAGCATAGTTACACCTCTATGAGTACATGTAGAGCAGGCTCCAAATATCATGGTAATTTAAATTTTTTATTATATTTAAAGTCAATTATAAATTTACATTGTGAATAACTTTAATTAAATTTAATATTGAATATATATATGAGCTCATAAATGTTAAATTATTTTTCTTCTATAGCATGAGACACATCTTGTAGTTGAGCATGTACAAACAGGTCCTAGAGTAAAGGGTGCATAACCTCCTACGATACAATTTAAATATGATAAATTACAAATTAAATTGAATTAAATCATTTTTAATTGTAGACTTACATCTAATTTCAACTTTATTTCTCTTGTACATGTAGATTGATTTAAATAATTTAGAGTTTGGTCTAGGTGCACCAGAGCATCTAGAGCTAGATATGATGGTATTTTAATTTTATGATGAATTTAAATTAAATTATCATTAAATCATTTTTAATCGTTTTACATTTGATTTAATATTTCTCTTGTACAAAGTGTTTCAAGCCATCCATGTAGTCTGCATCATGTGAAGAGATCTCTTAATTATAGAGATGATACATGAGCTAAACATGATTTTTTGGGCTATATTTGATTATTTCATGGACTAGATATTTGGTTTCTCATGGTCTTAATATATTGTTTCATGGACTTTATTTCATGGGTTGTACTATGTTGGACTTTATTCAATGGGTCAAGTACTTTGTTGGACTTTTTTCATGGGTTGTACTCTGATGGACTTTATTTCATGCACCTAATATATTGGTTTAATGCACTTAATATATTGTAAATAATGAACTTTATTATTGTTTAATTTTAATTTACACATGTACATTTATGCATTTTATGTGAAATTTTAATATGTAATTGATAGGACATATTTGTACTTTTCAAAAGATTCATAGTCAAGACATTAATGTGAAATTAAATATAAAGTTGAAATTAATAGGACCTTTTAATATTTGTACTTTATAAATTTAGTGATCTATATATGATATACATTCAATAATTAGTGATAATTATTCAATGAACTTATTTAATTCATGTCCTAATAGGATGTCTTAAGGCGTCATAATCTACAAACAAAATAATTCATTTATATACCACAAAGGATGAAATATTAAGAAATAAACAATACCATACAAGATTAGAGAATAAAATAATTAATAAATTATATAAACTAAACATAAATACTAATCAAAATGCAACATTTTTTGCCAAAATAATTGTTCTATAAATATACACCATATTTCCTAGTTCTTTTACAACATTAAATTAAAGAACTTAATTATCAAAAAATAGGCTGAAGTTTTGAAACTAAATCATGTACTCCTATATTTACAAATCACGCAAAGTGCTAGAGAAAAATTAAGAACATAAAAGTCCTCTTGATCTCATGTTCCACTCTTCAACCCACTATGTATTTTCACATGCTTCCCAATCTCTTGAGATACAAAACTAACAAAAACATGCAAGCTCCCTTGTCTAGATAGTCCATGTGCTTGCTATTGAACTCTTAAATGAATTCCATTTAGTAGATAAACTAATTGTCTCATGGTCAAGTCTAGGTATAATGTTCTCTTCTTAAACCAACCAAAATAATCGGCAAACTATAGAGTACTCATTCGAACCAGTGTAGATAATCTTGTATTGCACCAATCCACAATCCCACGTGCATCTATAAATTTTACTACATCCTCAAATTTCATTCGTTCTCTAGCAAGAATTCTTTAACACTCACACCAGATCTATCATGTTCTCCTTTACCATTCCTAGCTTCAAAAAAACTCCATATATGTTGGACATTAAGTTCCTTGTGAACCCTACTTAACCAATAGAACATTCGAGAATTCTTGAACTAGCCCATACAATTATCTAACCATATGAGGTGTTATGTATTTGGATTCATCTTTCTCTTAAATTTCTATAAAATATATTAAAATAGTATTGAACAAACTTTGACGAGTGTAACTGGTTATCACTCAAATATAAATGATACTTCCTCACAAAAATGATATCATCCTCTTTTCTATCATCTACACGTCTATAAACAATATGGGAACACATAACTACTTGCACTGAATTATAATACTATGATTGAACTTCCTCTTACGAAGCTAGAGTATAGTTTTCTACAAAATCAACCACTAGTAGTATAGTACCAATTGGAAATGTGTTTCTAAATGTGCAAAATTGTCCATCAATTCATCAAGCATGTTGAGAGTGCATGACATATTTTGGTACAATCTTATTCTTAAATTCACTTATGAATGCATGTACACTAACGTTTTTTGTAACTAAATTACAACACTTTCCTATTTTTCCATCTTTTAAAGAGTATTCAACATTCTTAAATCTTTTAACATCTACTAAGTGTTTTCCAAAATCATTATCAACACTTTCAGGCATACAAATTCTTAAGAATGAAATATTTCCACAACTAGTGCATTGTCCAAAAATACAAGAACTTAAATAAAACAATTTACCATTAGATCTTTCACAAACCAAACTTGATATAAACTCCCTTATTGTTTTAGGTGGCATATTAATACCAAATTCATGCATAATCATCTTAGTATGCAAAGTACAACGTATATATCAAAAAATATCATAAAAATAACGAAATTAAACATGCATTTTACAACAACAAGATATTTTTTGCTTATTATTTTTTGAATACCAGGTTTTACATTTTTCAAAAGACCTTTCACATATTTTAATATTACCAAGTAACACTAAATCACCACAAAATTTTTTATAAAATTCAATTTGTGTTGTGTCTAATAGGTGTTTTGGATGAGGATCGCAAACTTTGGACCCCACTCTTAGTTTTAAAATATCTCTAGCATTAGATGACACCCTAATATTATCATGCCAATATTTTTCAATCAAATATTTAAATTTAACAATAAATTTCATGTAAAACCTTGCGAGTCAACCACTGAAACTCCAACATTAGTTAATTGGATCATTTTCTATACTATCTCTTTTTTTTGCTACTCTTAGCAATTTTTTAGGATGTATTTGTAGAACTTCACTAATATTTCTTACCATTCTTTTATTCAAAGTTGCTTTATTAACTATAGCATTTGTTATAACTCTTTGTGTTGCAAGGTGTGACCCTTGGTCTCCTCTTCTTGTGGTAGGCATAGTCCAGTGTGGCACTTGATATTTGTGACATGGTTTAACTGTATTCTACGGATCTTGATCTTGTATAAATTTAGTATTTGTATTAGGCATTAGCAAGTCAATCTTTTGGTGCAATGGCAATCGCTTGTGCAATAATTGGTATCTGAGCCGAGGTCATAGGTTCGAACCCTACACTTGCACTGGGGGGGATTGTAGCAAGGTGTGACCCTTGGTATCCTCTTCTTATGGTAGGATTAGTCTAGTGCAATGCTTAGGCTTCATGACATGGTTTAACCACCTCTTGTGGATCTTGATCTTGTATAAATCCAGCAGTTGTATCAGGCATTAATAGGTCAATCTTTTGGTGCAACAACAACTGCCTATGCAACAGTTCTTGCTACATTTTTATCTTTAGATCGACTATTTTTTCTAGTAGATTGAATGGCACTAGCAATAGTAGACATAGCATGTTTTAATGAATGATCTTTTCTTTTTGGTTTAACAAAAAAGCTTAATTTTTTCATTACTTTTCTCATTTTTTGCATTCTCATCAATTGCAACATTAGTTGACATTGAAATACAAGTTTTTTACGAGAATTTTTTTTTTTGTATAATCTATTCACATGTGTTCTTATTTTCCTCCAAGAAATCTTACTAGGAAGATTATCCAAAACATCACTTTCAATTTTTAAAAAAATATTTTCATTAAATTCAACATCACATTCTAGATTTTAATTTTCATTTTCAACTTCAAAATGAATTTCATTTTCATCAACAAAACGGTTTTCATTTTCATTTTCAACAAATGGATCATTCTCATTTTCATTTTCATTTTGAACAACAATTAAACTATTTTCATTTTTATTTTCGAATTTATTTTCAACAAATTGTATAAAATCTTCTTCTCTTTGAATATTATCAATGCCAACATCATTAAGTCTGGCATCTTGTAAAACTTCTACAAAAAAAAATCCTATTTCACTAAAATGTGGATTTGAAGACATGCCTAGATTTGTGCCTATTGAAACATTCTCCATAGCATTGAAAGAGGGATTTGAAGATATACTGTAACTTTTTTTATAATCATATTATTTTCCAAATTGACTTCTTGCAAATTATCTTCATCTATGACCATGGTCTCCTCAATGTTTATATCTTCAATAGTTGTGGAATTGGATGCTTCAGCATTATTCATTGATTGAACCCTCATTCTTCTATCTCTTTGCATTTTTTCTTCTTTATCTTTCCTTTCTTGAATTTCTTCAGGATTCAATATCTTCCTATCTTCCCTCTTATTAAGAGCTTGTGAACCCATGATTATAAAATTATCAAGCACAAATGAATGTCAATAGTGAAAGTCTTCCAAAAATTCAATCCAAATTGCAAGTTGAAGACCTAAAAAGACAAAAGCCTTCCTCTTTTGTTCCTTCAAATGAGTAAAAAACTAACACAATTCCACTTAAACAACTATTTACATGATGCCTCCTTTCAAAAATTCAATCCAAATTGCAAGTTGAAGACCTATAAAGACAAAAGTATTCCTCTTTTGTTCCTCCAAACGAGTAGAAAACTAACACAATTCCACTTTAAAAACTATTTGCATGATGTCCCCTTTGAAAAATTCAATCCAAAATGCAAGTTGAAGACCTGTAAAGACAAAATTTGATAGAGAATAGCCCAATTTATCGCAGTTGACCATAAATGTGAAGTTGCATATTTCACAGTAAAAGTTCGCCAGTAATTTTTTTTTTTAAATGGTAAAAAGAGAAATGAGATCTTGTTTAATAAAATGAGACCCCATTTTATAATTGGGGTCTTGTTTCCATGTCAACGGTCCAACCATTTAATATTTGGATATAGGATCCTGATTTACAAAATGGGATCCCGTTTCTAAAAATTTGAAATTGCCTTTGCTTTGTGGGTAGGTTTTTGGCTTGTATTTTGGTTCAGGAAAAGCATTGGGGATCTGAAACTAGGCCTTCAACTTGGTTTGACCTACAAGTTGAAGGTCCTGACAATGTCACAAAAAAATAGTGACTTTGGACATATGGTTGACGATGTTTTTTGTAGAATTTTTCAATGAAATTAAAACCCATTATAGATGAGACGGTGCAAATTCCAAATATGTAATTTTTTTAAAAATTGGGTTATTTTTTCTATTTCTCAATTAATTTCTGATGAAACTGGTCTATAAACTTGAAATATCAAGGCTTTTTACTACTTTAATAACTTTTTATTAAAATATTTTTTTGTAAAATGAATTGCATGAAAACGTACTTCAGACAATTCTTTTCAATTTAAAAATAAAAATAAAAAATGATAACTTTAGGTCATCTTATGTGTGACGTACATGATTTTTCAAAATGACAAATATGGCTAATAAAAATTTAACAAAAAAATCAATAAAAAATGACAAAAAATATTGAAAACATGCTTCAGTGAGTTACAAATATTTTCCCAAAAGGATTTAGAAAAATACGATAATTTAGGTCAAAATATGGATGGCATACACATGCATGGTATGGTAAAAAAAAAAAGACTTTTAAACAGTGGTTTTTAGAAACGCCTATTGAAAATCAATTTGTAGCATTTGGGTATTGAAATAAATTACATATTTGGAAACTAGACTCAAAATTCTACATTTTATGATCAGCGACTTTTTCGAAGATTCCATCTCTAAGTGCTTCAAATTTTAAGTTCAAATGTGTCAAATTCAACAAATCAGGGAAAACACTTCCACTTTTGACCAAAAAGTGGACTCAACTTCTTGCATGCACCCCCATCAAGAGTTGGGTGAAATAAGAGATAATTTTATATATTAAACCAATTATTAGCTCTAAATTTATATAAAACTATATGAGAAAAAATAACTGGAAGATAAAGTTTTTAATGAAAAAAATTCCTTAATTACCTCATTTTGAAACTATAAGAATTTAAACTTAAAAAATATACCTCACCTAGTAAAAAGGAGTAGAATAATGATAAAAATAATTATATAATACTTTCTGAAATGGAAAATAATGATATTTATCTTATTAAAACTTATTGAATGAAATAAGTAGCATTTTATAGAAACTAATAAATTATTTTATAATTTTTATTATGTAAATGTAAATAGGGGAAAAGAGAGAACATGACACTAGACAATGAAACTCTTTATATAAGAATATAGCATATTTTATGGACATCTATGTGTTTCATTGTCATTGAATCTCCTCATCCCATAATGAAGATTTGAAATTATTAGTTAAAGCTTGAAATTTGATGATAAAATCTTTAATTGGCTCATGTTATTTTTTCTTGAATTCTATAATTTATATGATACATAGATTATGTTCAATAGAGATAAATGTTTCATGAAATTGTCTTCCAAATCCTTAAATGAATTGATATAAGCATGAAGAAATAAATAAAATGTTCTAAGTATATGACTACTCAAGATTGTTAGAAATAATCTAGCAAGAAACTTACCTTCATTAAAGTACGTGAAGAATATATGTCTTGGAAAGTACTTAGAGAACAAGTTGAGGTTGAATTATGTTGACATCTTTTGTTTGAGGGTTCTCACAACAAACCCTAGTGGATGAACTAGGTGAGATGAAGTCCTAAAGGGCTTCATTTAACATGTCCAAGTCATCACGACTAAAAGGTTTAAGATATAAGTTATCATTAATTGGTTTGGGTTCTTCATCACAAACCCTAGTGGATGAGCTTAGTGAGAGGAAGCCCTATAGAGATTCATCTAACTTATCCAAGTCATCACTACTAAAAAGTTTGGATGGGATGGTTTTTATAAAGTGGAGCAGTGTGTGGATTATTTCATGCGGTGTTTCTAATGTTTTGTTTTCATGTTCTAATGAATGTGACTTAAATGAACTAGGAACTAATGTTGAAAATGAAACTTGTAAAGATATAATGCTATCCATAAATGCCATGAAATTAAAATATGCTTATGCTAATGATTATAGTATAACAAAAAATAACTGAACTGAAATAGAAAAGCAACTCCAGAACAAACAATTTCAAAAATTGGAAATTGAATGCAAAAAAGACTTCAATGTAAAAGGCATACTAGAACTAAGTTGCCAAGGTGGCGAATTAGTCCTAGTAGGGGTATTTTTTAATTTTTCCTAATTTTTTTGATGGATTCTAGTGTGTTTTGTACTGTAGAATGAAAATCTAAAGTGCAAATGCATAATTTCACTAGTGTTCAAGGAAATGAGGTGCAAAAATGAATGTTTCACTAATGCAAAGTATGAAACCCTAGGATGCAAAGTTAAACAATGAAACATGCAATGCAATGTTAATAGAAACTATTCCTAGGATATAAATGCATCCTAAAACAAAATTGAGATGTTCTAAATGCAGGTTCACCAAAATTAACCACAAATTTTGGGGGGAAGGGAGCTCTCTAGCACTTCTAGGGTTTTCCACCTAAAAGGAGAGAGGTCTTCCACCCAAAGCTTGGAGGTTCACTCAAGACTAATGCTAATATGATTCAGATGTGTTTAATGGGATGTCCTAAGTGAAATGACTAATAAAAGGGATGAATTATTAATGCAAAACTAATGAAATGTAACTTGTATGAATCTACACAATGATATGTAAAAGGATGGATTAAAGACAATAAAAGACAAGATAGAAGGGAAAAAAAGAAGAGTGCACTTGGAAATGAACAAGAGTTGAGGTGAATATTGCAGATGCCTCTAAAATTCTAGAAAATCTAATTTGCTGGCCAACTAGGACACTTACACCAAGTTGGGTGACTTAGTCCCAAATATGGGAAACTGCTCTAGAGCCTGTTTCAAGCAATTGGGTATCCAGATCTCCAAAATCTCTAACAAATACATGTAATGGGACTAAGTTGCCACTTTTGGTGACTTAGTCCACTTTGACTTTTTTGAAAATCTAAAATTGGAAACCGAAGCCTACAATCTGCAATTTGTTCTTCAACTAAAATCTAAGTCCAAATCTGCAAAATCACCTTCAAAATAGAATATAGTTTGGTTCTAATGGGAGATTTTCCTTGGTCAAACCCCTATTTGGTATTTAAACTTTCAAGAGATAAGAAATCTACATAAAACCCTAGCCCTAA